>OZ038378.1:159302928-159531418 GCA_964036045.1 Eutreptiella sp. 'Long Island Sound 2002'
ATAGAGCTAACGACCCCGAATGCGGCCACCCCTCGACGGCTCTGGCTGGGGATGGAAGGCATTGGTATGTGGCACAAACAAACACACACGCGCAAACACACAAACACACGTACACCACACACACGGACACACAAACGCACATACACTATGAAGTGAAATGAACTGCGCAAACTGATCGGACCGCTCGGTTTAAGGGGTTTTATGCAGTTTGTACGGAGACCAGACCAGACCGGGCGGACCGGTCCGGACCGGTCTTCCGTGTTCCCGCACGAACCGCATAAACTGCTCGGTCTGCATAAACTGCATAAACTGCATAAACTGCGTAAACCGGCGTAAAGTAGAAGTTTTGCTAGAATAAACTGCGCGAAACGGGAAGACCAGTCAGACCAGAAGACCGGACTTTATGAAATGCGTACCTGTAGCCAAAGGAATATTTAGTGGGTTCGCTGTCAAACAATTTTTTTTGCAACAAGTCCACGGTACCCATTAGTATCCATTGCCATATTGCATGTTTGCTTTAAATTGCATGTCACTTTGTAGGACAAAAAAATTTTCAAACACGATTCATCACTCCTTGCATACCATTGGTACGCATGTTCCACCACATCACAAGGTGTCGCTTAATTGAACGTTATTTTTTTAAAGACGGTTTTTTTTATTTTTCTATTCACGGTGAGAAACCTGCGGCCGCGTGCGCCTGAATTTCAGCCTGCAAATTTTATTTGCATGGAGTGCGATGGGGGGCCTGTGATGATTCAGTATTCTCGTGTTTTTGCTGAGGGGGTGTCACACGAGATCAGGGAAGATGGGTACTACTATGTGCCCATGGACATCCGCAACGAGTTGATGCAGTACGCGGAGCAATTCGATGACCCTAGCGATTCGGATGGGGAGGGGGTTACCCACGAGGACTAGGAGCCAGAGTGTAACCCTGAGCCTCCTGCCTCCAGCTCCAGCTCCAGCTCCCGGAAACCCGCTCCCAAAGGGCTCCGGGGGGTAACCAGCAAGACCAGGGTTAGTCCACCTAGCCACGGGCCAGCCAGAGCCACAGGTAGACATTGCAGCAATTGTTGAGGGGGAGGGAGTGGATTTGCGCACAGCGGTAAACGCGTTCAAAACAGGGAAGCAAAGGGCAACGCTCGCCAATCACAGATCTGTCAGTAAGGATTTAAACAGGCGATTTCACCGAAAAAATTGTAAGAGCAGCTGAACGCTACTGTCA
The DNA here is from genome assembly GCA_964036045.1 of Eutreptiella sp. 'Long Island Sound 2002'. NCBI lineage: Eukaryota > Euglenozoa > Euglenophyceae > Eutreptiales > Eutreptiaceae > Eutreptiella > Eutreptiella sp. 'Long Island Sound 2002'. The sequence goes on from OZ038378.1 coordinate 159,304,151, forward strand.
GATGTCCACCACATGAGTGACCAGAAGGTGAAATTCGAACCGCTTGCGGTAATTAGAACAACAACATAAAATTCGTACCTTTCTGTCAGTTGCGGTTGTTTTTTCAGTTACGCGTGTCGCCTGTTCGTGCGCAGTCTTTCGCAGTGGCAAGTGTTATCCGCAGGAATGCGTTTTTCTGCGGATAAGGGCTTATCCGCAGAAATGTCTGCGGCGGTCGGATTTCTGGCAGAAAAATGGCGCCGCCGCCAGTTGCGCAGCACCTGGGGCGCCCGGGAATCGAACCGACGACCCCTACCGCCGGCGACTTGCGCTCTGACCAACTCGGCAGCGCCAAAATAGGTGTCGCTCCAGAAATAACGCTTATTGATTTGTCCTAGTATGATCGAAAATTTTAAAAAAAGCAAAGGCCCCGGGCGATTCCCGGGGCCATGCTCACACTTGCGCCGCGCTTTCCCTGCCTGACACCCTCCCATGACATGCATGCACATATTCGACCAGAATTTGGGAGGTAAGGGAGTGTGTACGTAGGGCAAAGTGGGTGTTTTTAAGGTGTCTGGGTGTTTTGGTACCATGGTGCAACAAGCAGGTTTCCCAAAGTACCGGGGGGGTAACTTGGCGCCACCGGCTCGGTTTTTGGCGCTTTTTTTTGCAATGACACCGCAAAAGTGTCTACTTTTTGAATAATAAGACCTGGTTGGGGTGATCCGACCGCATTTTTTCGCTCCCGGACCGTTTTTGGTCGCGGGTCTCCCCAAAAATTGCCTAACCCTACTGGTTTTCACAAGCAGGTTTCCCAAAGTACCGGGGGGGTAACTTGGCACCAGCGGCTCGGTTTTTGGCGCTTTTTTTTGCAATGACACCGCAAAAGTGTCTACTTTTTGAATAATAAGACCCTGTTGGGGTGATTTGACCGCATTTTTTCGCTCCCGGACCGTTTTTGGTCGCGGGTCTCCCCAAAAATTGCCTAACCCTACTGGTTTTCACAAGCAGGTTTCCCAAAGTACCGGGGGGGTAACTTGGCGCCACCGGCTCGGTTTTTGGCGCTTTTTTTTGCAATGACACCGCAAAAGTGTGTAGACGTACACAAGCAATGTTGAGCACCGGCCGTTGCTGTACAGTTGCACAGCCTTACCCCAAGAGATGGTAAGGAGACATGTATGGCGGCATCGGCCCGTTGAAAGGAAGCGGGAAGGCCGCGGGTTGCCACAGCGGCTGCGTGCAAGATAGAGACAGGCCTGCCGGTGCAACAAAAGGTTGAGAGGCCGATGCCATGCCCATGGTGTCGAAGAATTGAGGAGTCAAGGGTGCTAGCGGTGGCACCACGGATGCATTCTGGAGAGGAGCTACAGTGAGAGGAATGACCGGAGTTGTCGTGGGGGGAGGGCCGGGGTATGGTGCGGGCACAGGATTGGACGGGATCGTATCCTCTGAGGGTGGTGCACTTGTGGAAGCAGTATCCGTCCGTTGCCGCTTTGCACCACCACCACCACCACCACGACCACCATTGCCTCGACCACCACGCGCACGCTTGGGAAGTGTAGGTGGGTTTGCAACATCCGGGGGAGGTGGGGCACCAATCGTAGCACCAAGAGCATGCAAGCCAGACTCCAAATGCGCACATGACTCTGGACCGGCATCCACCGCCGCAGTAATGACCGTGCGGGCCAAAGCTAAGAGGTTGTTAAACATCCTACCCTTGTTGGCTACTATGGCCTCATCTGTTCGATTCTCATCAATGGATGGTGGCATCTCAAGCACGGGAACATCGCGTGTCGGAGTTGGCAAAGGATGCGGCACCAAGCACCCGACAACAGGCAAATGTGGCTGGGATGGTTGGATCATCGGCACTTGGGCAACAAAAGTAGGTTGTTTCACAAACCATTGCTCATGGAACAAACCGATGTGGAAATACACGGGTATCGTTCCTCGCTGCAGGACTGCAAAATAGTGGCGGCATGGCTCACCCAACCGTTGATGACCACATGTACAAACAAATTGTTTGTAACCCAACACTTCACTTCCATCGACAAGGGGATCGAAGAAAGCCAAATGTTGGGGAAGGCCAGCACACCCCGTGGAAGGCAGCAAGCTAACCGTAGCGGTGGCAAATTGCCTGTTGTCCAGGTCTTTGGGTGGCTCCCACCCATCCAAAGAGCGTGCAGGCATGCCATCAAACCTACCGTGGTCCAACGCACTAGGTGCGGCAACACCTAGCTTGGAAGGGTCATACTTCCCCACCTCATACATTGTCGTACCCATATCCACTTGCAACAAAAACCGTTGCAAAGCATAGGTAGTCAATGTATCCTTGACAAGGGGGATGGCGGATGGCAAGGCCTTTTTGGCAATTTCAACAGTTTGTTTCAAATCCTGAATGGCAAGGCAACGTTCTTGTGTCTTCATTTGACATTTGACAAGCCGCTCGACCGCATCAAAAATCTTATTGACACAACAACGTTTCCGAACCTTTGAACAAAGAGCCTTCACCCACCTGTTTGTGTTCTCCCCACTCGGGCTTGATACACCGCTCCTCCCGAGCTACTGCACGAGCGGAGAGTAGGTTGTGGCCTTTGTGGGTCAAGTCCAGCTTTTGCACATGCCAAGATTCCTCTCGGAATTTTAGACCAATGCGACAGGGGCACTGGAGTTTGGAATTCTTGGCCTCGGTGCTTTCATCCGGCAGTTCCTCCACAATCTCAGGCTCCGTGTCGGTTGGCTTGTCTCCAGGCTTCCGACGTTTGGTCGTCCTGTTCCTCGACTTGTCCACATCACCTCCACCACTAGCTCCCCGGGTATCCGGACGCCACTTTACCGCGTAAGGGCATTGTAGATATAGGTAATCCTTGGACGATGTGCTAGTACTCAACGGGTAGCCCAGCCTACGGCGAACCTGGAGGGGGAATAATATGAACAATGGGGGCAACCCAAGGAAAAGGGTGACACATCAACGAGATATTGCAGTAGGTTGCAATACCTCTGCTCTCACACTGTCCTTGGTCTTGCCCAAGATGTCACCAACTTTGATCAATGGCTCAACCTTGTCCTGGGCACCACCACTACTTGGGGGGGTTTCTTCAATATCTTCTTCATCATCATCACCTATATCTCCAATGTCTTCACTAGCATCGGCAACATCTTGAGCAAAATCCGACTCATCGGAGTCCGACAGCCCATTGTAATCATCTTGAGGCTCAACATCGCTCTCAACTTCATCCGCACCAACCTCCACCCTCACTTCCTCCACATCATCATCGGACTCTTCTTTAACTTTTGGCTTATAAGGTGAACTATCACTCAAGCAATCAACATCAATGATCTTTCTTCTAATGGATGGCATAGTGACAATTCACCCCAAAATTCTGCAATTCAGAAACAGAATAAAATTTGTGTTCAGGCATGTCATCCAACAGGCAGTCACCAGTACAGACAGCTCTGATCTGGCATTTCCCCAAAAAATCTGCTCAATTTCGCTTTTTTCTGCCAGAAATCCGACCGCCGCAGACATTTCTGCGGATAAGCCCTTATCCGCAGAAAAACGCATTTCTGCGGATAACACTTGCCTTTCGCAGTCTGCTAGGGCCGCAGCCTGCATACCGTCACCGCTTTGGACCCAAATTGGGGGAATGGCTATGCAGGACTACGGCTTAGGACTACGCGTAGGACTAAAGGATCTGCCCACATTGCGCACGCGTATTCACATCAAGTTTTGACAGAACTGAAAACCTTTTTGTTTTATCACAGTACATTTCTGACAGGGGGGACAGATGCATCGCGTGCCAGGTTAAGGGATGTGCATTTCCTGGCGCTCTGTAGTTCTTAATTTCGCCAAACTATGTCTGCCAAAGTCACTGCCACTGCTGCTTGGGACTGGAAGGACCCCGAGGATGCAGACCAGGCTCCGGGTCCCCACCCAATCAGCGCACCCATCCAAGTACCCCCCTCGCCGCCCCACGACCCTCATGTGCTGCCCCCCCAAGGATTTCAGCAGCCATGGAAGGGAAAAGTCGGGAAGGGAGGCAAGGAAGTCGAGTTGCCGGACGAGGCGTACGAGGAGGATGCATGGACTCCCACGAAATATTGGTGGTCCCACCCGGATGGTATGTGGTTGCAAATATTTCGATTTCGTTGTGCGTTTCACGTCATTTCCATGCAAAATGCGTGCTTTCCCTATCCTACCTCCATCCTACCTATTCTTTGTGTGGCAGACGACGATGAGGTCGCCTTTGATGGGGCCCAGCCGTGGCATGTCAATTGGTATGACAGCCTTGGCGACCGACAACGTCACCAACTTCACGCGCAACGACCCCAACCAGACGACCCACACGCGCAATGGCAAGAAGAGATTGAGATTGAGCGCTTGGCTGACATTGCGCGTACTCCAAGTCCAAGTCCAAGTCCAACTCCGCCGGGCACGCCGAAGCACTCCCCGGAACCCCGAACCGAGGCGGAACGTGGTATGCACCGCTACGCACCATTGCACTATGGCACGTGTTACATGGTTCCGTTCCTTCACCGTCAACCCTTGTTTACAGCAACAATGGAGCAAAGGAAGAAGGACTGGGAGGGGAGACGCCGTTCGCCGGAGCCACGCGCCGAGGGTGCACCCAAGACGCCAAGCGAGCGAGGTATCCCCGTGGTGGCGTCACTTGTCTGCTTGTCCTTTTTGTGTTCATTGTGCATTTTTTCTTGTTTGCCCCTTTTTTCTCCCGCATATTGTACATTTGTTGGTTGGTTTGTTTAGGGAGAAAGGGTGCGGAGGAGCTTCTTCGGAGGATGAAGGAGCGCAAGGAAGCCAAGGACCGTGAGGAGGAAGCGAAACGTAAGGAGTCAGGTATGTGCCTTTTCCATCCTCTTTGCCGTGCCGTGACAATGGCCCATTACGGGCCCATATGTGCATAGAAGCGTGTTTGGTTTTTGTTTGGGTTAGGTGACACAAGCTTGGAGTGGGGTTTGGGAGCGCGCCTCTCGTCTTTGAGGCCTTAGCAATGGCCCATTACGGGCCCATATGTGTATAGAAGCGTGTTTGGGTTTTGTTTGGGTTAGGTGACACAAGCTTGGAGTGGGGTTTGGGAGCGCGCCTCTCGTCTTTGAGGCCTTAGCAATGGCCCATTACGGGCCCATATGTGTATAGAAGCGTGTTTGGTTTTTGTTTGGGTTAGGTGACACAAGCTTGGAGTGGGGTTTGGGAGCGCGCCTCTTGTCGTTGGCACACTTTATGTATCCTTTTTGCAGCATTGGTCAGCACCATGCAGAAGGACGAGGTGCTGGCCATCGCCGACCCCAAGGACCGCGAGCTCGTGCGGTTCAGTGTGGGGGAGACCTTCGACGCCAACGTCAAGGTCTTGCAGGCCGTGGTTCCCCGGCCCCAAAGCACAGGCCCGCGCGACACGTACATCGTGCGCCGGGTCTGCAAGGGACCCCCCTTCGCGAGGTGGCGCCGCGGGGTTCGCGAGGGTGGCGCATTGCCCCCCACATGGGACCCCCCGGCGGTGGTTGTGGGTGACGAGGAGGGCAATACCTTCATGGGGGAATGGTATTGCCCTCAAGTTACCATTAGTTCTTTTTGGGACGCCAAGAAGAACACCAAAAAGCGGCAGGAACATTCCGCAATGTTCCGGGGGTGGGAGAGGGGGGCCAACCCGAAACATTTTTTTTTCGGGATTTCTGACTTCGCGACTGTCAAGGTCGCGGAGGACAGAGAAGAGCGGGGTTTGCCCGCATGGGCAAACGAGGAGGTGGAGTGGGAGGTGCCCTGCGAGCTCCTCCTGCCCCTTGCGCACCCATTGGGCCGGGCGGTGCGCAAAATTTTTTGGGACAAGGGGGACTTGGGGGACGTGAGGGTGCCGGCGCACCAACACGCGGAGGAGGTGTACCAAAGGGGGGAACATCTCCGCCTCCGTGAGTGGTCGCCCGACGACGTCGCCGACTACGAGGAGCGCCTACGGTATTTCCAGGGGGACCATGTTTTTGTGGGGGGGGAGGGGGTGGAGGGGGCCGAAGAGGAGGAGGGGGAGGAGGCCGAAGAGGAGGAGGGGGAGGAGGCCGAGGAGGAGGAGGGGGGGGAGGAGAAAGAGGAGGAGCGGCAGGCCCCGGTGGACATTGAACCGGAGTTGATTATTGAGGTGGACGTCGACGCACCCCCCAAGCCGTGGGGACATGGCGCGTAGGCCGGGCCAGCGGCCCTCTGGCAAGCTGGGCGCCGTGTGCGACGAGGTGACGGCCATGGTGGAAGCCCGGACGGATGAGCCTCCCCTCGTGCCATTGTCTTGGGTGGGGTACCTTGCGTTGGCGCTTGCGGGTGAGGAGTCGTTGCGCGTGCCGTTTGGGTGTGTTGTGCCCTACTCTTGGGGGGGGCGTTTTGGAGAAATCCAAAAGTTTGTGTCCGAGGGGAGGTGGGAGAAGGTTAGGACAGAGGCCAAGCGCACCGGCAGGGTGCAACAAAGGGTGTGGTTGGCCCAATGGGTGTCGGGGGGCGAGGGGCGTAAGGGGGTTGCACACAAGCAACCAAAGGCACGCGTGGGTAAGAAGAGGAAGTTGACGGTGGGATAAGGGGAATGGGTGCCACGTGCCCCTTGTGGTGGGCTCCCGAGCGGGGCCATATTCAATCCATTCCAGGGGGGGAGGGGTGCAGTACGGGCCCCCATGTGCCCTCTAACCCCATGCATGACCCCAACAACCCACGTGCCAAGGGGAAGACGCACGGTGGGAGCGCGCCCCTTGTCATGGGCTCCCAAGCGGGGCCATATTCAATCCATTCCAGGGGGGGGAGGGGTGCAGTACGGGCCCCCATGTGCCCTCTAACCCCATGCATGACCCCAACAACCCACGTGCCAAGGGGAAGACGCACGGTGGGAGCGCGCCCCTTGTCATGGGCCCTCAAGCGGGGCCATATTCAATCCATTCCAGGGGGGGGAGGGGTGCAGTACGGGCCCCCATGTGCCCTCTAACCCCATGCATGACCCCAACAACCCACGTGCCAAGGGGAAGACGCACGGTGGGAGCGCGCCCCTTGTCATGGGCCCTCAAGCGGGGCCATATTCAATCCATTCCAGGGGGGGGAGGGGTGCAGTACGGGCCCCCATGTGCCCTCTAACCCCATGCATGACCCCAACAACCCACGTGCCAAGGGGAAGACGCACGGTGGGAGCGCGCCCCTTGTCATGGGCCCTCAAGCGGGGCCATATTCAATCCATTCCAGGGGGGGGAGGGGTGCAGTACGGGCCCCCATGTGCCCTCTAACCCCATGCATGACCCCGTTGCACCACGTGCCAAGGACACGACGAACCGAGGGAGCGCGCCCCTTGTCTTCGCACGACGTCACTCAGATTGCATTCCATTACTTCTTCGCCTTGCCTCTGCCCTTGCCCTTGCCTTTACCGCCCCCTTTCTTGGGCGCCGGTGCAGGGTTCAGAATTTGATCCAAGGGAAAGTATGCGGCATCCGTTGTTGGCACAAACCCGGGGTTGGGCCAACATTGCATGCCCATAGACAATGGGACTTGTGAGCCTTGCGTGTATAAGTATGGATGCGGGATGGAAATTTGACTACTTGGGGTGGCTTGAGAGTAGGGGAGGGTTGGGGGTTGCAATGATTGGGTGCTAGACGTAGCTTGGGAGGAGTGCACACCCTGAGACAAAAGGGCAATACCGGAGGGTGGTGGAGCCGGAAGGGAGGGTGTGAATGGGGAAGGGGGGGGCACCCTGCGAAGCATAACTACATCATCACTCCCCTCTTGATGAATCGGTTGGTTAGCAAAAGGCATTGGGGGGTAAGCGGGGACGAAGGGGGGTACAAACGGGGGAGTGACGTACACTTGTGGTGGGGGTACGGAGGGGGGTGGGACGTCGGGCTCCGCGGTGTTTTTCTTTTTCTTCTTTCCGCCGGTAGCCATCTCCGATGCCTTTCGTTTTTGTGCTTTGGTGGGTGGCTTTGCTGGATTGTCCGCTTTAAGGTCACGCAATGGTTTCCTTTGCGTGTCAATCCACGTCCGCAAAGTAAATCTAGCATCTTCAAAGCGTTCTTGCGAAACAAGCGCCACATCCACAAACTCCCTAGCCAAGGCACTCAATTGGAACCGGTTCCTTATTCTTTGGACCTCCCCTTGGCGCACCAGTAGTGCCGCCTCACCCTCCCCCTCGGGAACGATGCCTTCCACACTCGGTGCCTCCACGGGACAAGGACCGACACGCTCATGGTTGTGGTAAAGCTTCCCAACCACGTTCCGGGACATAAGCTCCATCTCCTCATGCATGGGAGGGTCCTCCAAGAAATATTGAGAATGCACAAGGCCCAAGTGGAAAGCGGCGAATGCGTCGTCTCGCAATACCCGCCAAAAATGCCTACAGGGCATCCCAAGCATGGTAGGAAATGCACAAGTGCACACCAGGTCACGGTACAAGGTGTAGGTGATAGATCCAACGGAGGTCCGGACCGGCCCCGAGAGTTGAACATAGTGAGCTACATTGGTTCCCTGTCTGGAAACTTCAAAGATGGCTGCATTAGGCGCGGGGGTCACCATTCTGGGGGGGAGATCGTACTCCAAAAGATCCTCCACCCCCTTTGTGGAGTCGGGACAGTCGTCCAAGGTGGGGGGGGCCAGAGCCTCGTATGCGTGGTCCGGCAGCCTCTTCATGTCGTACCCAAAGGCAAGGACCATCTGATGGGCTGCCTCATCCCTTCCCCATGTGGTCAGCCGGTCCTTCATTGCCTCATACGGCATCGGAAAAATTTGCTGGGCCGTCTCATGCCGGGAGCGAAAGGAGCCCGTTGTCACGCGTGTGTCCAGATGCTCCCACTTCAAAATCAGATCCTCCACAATGACCATGAGTGCGTCAAAAATGTCATTCAGCTTTTTCCGCTTGGTTAGGCGGCCCTCCTTTGCCCACCTATGGATGCCCTCCACCCGTTGTGTGGACACGATCCCCCGTGTGAACACACCCACCTGAAAACAGCGTGCCCAGCGTCGCACCTTGTCCCCCCCCCACGTAGCACTCAAATATGTATGTCCACTTGAAAAGATTGGGTCCCCAAGAATTTCAACATTCCACATGTGCTCAAAGACAACCATGGAGACTTGGCGGTGTGCACGGGCCATGAGGCGGACCAATTTAGTGAAAGTGTCGTGGCCAAGAACGCCTTTCAGGTTCTTGGCCACGTTCTTGGCAATGTGCCAGTAACACCAGAAGTGCTTGGCGTTGGGGAAAACGGTGGCAACGGCCCCCGAAGCCTTCACACACGCATCCGTGAACATGACCACGGGTGCGATGCCCACGGCCGCCAACCAGTGGGTAAACTGGTACTCAAAGTCGCGAGTTTTTTCGCCCACGACAATGGCTTGGCCTAGGAGCACTGATTGCCCATAGTTGTTGACCCCCACGAAGAGGCCAATGTTCAGGTTATACCTATTACTTTGATAGGTATTATCATGGAGGATTAGAAACGGGAAGCGCCGGGCAATAGCAATTTGCTCGACGCTCATCCAGAAGACATGGGATAGTTTCCCAATGTCATCCTTCACCACATGGGTGTACCACCCATGTTCGCCCTTTTCCTCAAGGCGGTTGACCAACTCATGGGCATCCAGCGCTGAGGAGTACCCTTTGGCATCATATATATTTTGAACTTGTTTTGCGGTGATCTCGACACCGCGGTTCCGCATGAAATGTACCACATTGCGGGGGGGCATGAAGGATTGTCCCAAGTTCATGATCATATCTGCATCCTCACGGGACAAATTCACCGGACCAAGGAATTTTTTCTGCTTGGCCGTTTGCGGTGGATGGTTATGGTCTAGGCGGAGTCCTTTGTGACTCACGGACCACACCTCGCGCATGCCATCCTTCCGGCGAGATATGTACACGTTGAAGGGGCAACAATCCCCCTTTGACTCCGGTGCATATGTTGGCACCGTCCTACTATTCTCGGGAAGGACCCCGGATTGGGCTGCGTTGCGATTATGTTGCTTTTGGCGGCCTACTTTGGCGCAATAAAAATAGGCTTGGCCTTTCTCTTTGTCGCCACGCCGACTGAGAACATAGCCGTTCTCATCCGCCCAATCCTCCATGCGGTCACAAGCCTCTTGGTGACTTGAGCCGGCAAACGCATTTTCAACGGGCTCCCAGGTGGCACCCATCTCCGGAAACTTCATGGTGTCATCTTCAGAATCGCTATCTTCCTCTTCGGAGCACGCTTCATATGGGTCTTCTTCGAAGACCTCCGATGGTGCCGGGGACAAGGGAAGGGGACTGTAGTTGATCTCGGATGATGTGTCTGACATCTGTGTAACAATAATCTGTGTCTTCTGTGTCTGAAAAATAGTAGAACAGATGCGCTTGATGCTGGCATTTATAAAAATACGCTGTTCAGCCACAGCAATCAATTCAATCAGAAAATCAATTCCATTTTTTTCCCATTTTCAGTTAATTCAAGCGCATGCGCCAGATGTGGGCAGATCCTTTAGTCCTACGCGTAGTCCTAAGCCGTAGTCCTGCATAGCCATTCCCGTTTTAATGATGCGTGAGCAAGCGACGCGAAAGGAGGAGTGGAGTTTCAGCGGACCTCACCTACAAATCAACACCAACCTTCAACTTCTCCACAGCCACTCCACAGCCATTAAACTGCACCATATTCGATTCCTGATGTGCAGATTCCTGATGTGCAGTTCCTGATGTGCCTTACGTTCAAAGTGGATCTCCACTTTATGGCACGGTTGTGGAAAGCATTTGCAATGGGCTGTCTGCAGTGTTTTCCCTGTCACAAGTCTGTGTAATTGTGCAACCGTAGTCCGGATTCGTCCTGGTATTGCACAGGGTGTGCACAGCCGTATCAAGTTGAGGTGTTGCGATAGAAGGGTGATTCAACAGTGAAACGTCGACTGCACACAACGATTCTACAGTTTTTGTACTGCTTCAATCAAGCAATCATGAGTCAGAACGACGCTGTCTTTGTATGTTCCAATTCTTACTCCGCGTCCGAGTCGTTTTCGTTTATGTCCCGCGTGCGAGGTAGCAGTGTTCTGGAAAAGGGACTCCGCTAACAGGCGTGTGGCGTTGGCGCGCTGGCATCAGGTGGCATCCTGTTTTTCGGACAGACCCTGCTCCTGAAAAGTTGTTGCCTGTTGCTTGCAGGCAAAGCCACCCCAGGGAATGAGCAGTGGGTTAATGCACGATTTCTCTGCGCTGGACGCCGCTAAGACCAGCCCCACTGGGAAAGCAATGCTGCCTTCAGCGTCCGACGATTCGCTAGTCTGCCCTAGAGCTGCTCAGCTCTGTGTGCCGATGTGGCTGTAGATTCAATCGTTTTTCGTGCTGTGGCGCAGTTCATAAGAAACTTGTGGAGCAAAGTCTCAGCTCTGTCTTCATGTGCCTGAAGAGATTCAACCGTTTTCCCTGCTGTGGCGCGGTTTACAAGAAACTTGTGCAGCAAAGTGTACGGGCGAGGCCACCCGTGTCAAGGTGCGAGCCAAATCAGTCGCACAGACACGCACTCTTTGATTCATTCACACAGGGCGAAAACGTTGAAGTTTACCGGTTGAGTGAAAGTCAAGATGGTTCCGAAGATCCCATCTTGCTCGAGGACGGCTCTACCGCCCGCGGCAACAAAGGGAAGAAGCCACGCCGAGTCAACCAGGACCAGGAAAACACCAAGAGAACTGCAGACCCGCGCAAGTACAAAACCAAGCTGTGCAGGAACTGGAAGCTGACTGGTATGTTATGCCTATTCCTCATAGGCAATGGAAGCACTGCTTAGTTGCCTTCACCAGAAATGCGACGACATACACTACGGATATGCAGGTCACTGTCAATACGAGCACACTTGTTGCTATGCTCATGGCGAGACGGAGGCGCGAAGCGTGGACCAGAACAACAGCGTTCTGTCGTCGCTGAGTTATTTGGGCAGCCTGATGTTGCTGACTCTGAAAGACGAAGACAAGGACCAGACCAGCAAGGCATTTCGCAAGAATGGTCCCAAAGCGGCAGCCTCGGGTATGCATAGTGGGCGACCACACACTGAGCCTAAAACACATGGATAATTCTTAGATGTTGAGATGCGTTTTCTTTGTCCGCGCTCAGGCAAAAGGAAGGATGACCATCACAAAGTCCCACTCCGCCTGGCGCACAGTCCACCCCCAGCCCTCGACCAGCAGTCCCTTTCATCGGGTCGGTCTGGGTCGGTGGCTGAATCCCAAGAGAGTTACGTGCACTCGCCGTATTCCCTGGGCACGCAGGGCTCAGGATATGCAGCAGCAGCCACAGCGGAGGTATGCGATGCCCTTGCACGATCTATGCCCAACAAAGAAACCAGACAGCGCCGAGGGTATTGGGATATTGCCGCTTCGAGTAGCTCGACGCGCTTACATGTGTATCTAGATCGCCCCCCTTCTTGCCAACTCGGTCTGCAGCAATGCTTGTCGGCCGTTATGCAGCACACAATCACAACCGAGAATTTTAGACGACGACGTTAATGACCATTTCAATTTCTTCGGCATTCGTTTTATCCTGAATTGTGTTGTTGAAACCTTCCGCAAAGGTTGCATCAGCAACCACGCTTCGGGACGACAACATCTTGGCTGAGTGCATGGGAAACCACAAGATGGCTCAGCGCAGATTACCCTGTCGCTCAGGACGGCGGCTTGATCCACCACCGCGGCCGAGGACCCACCGTCGCACCCACTGCGACCCACCACGGCCGACGGACAGCGACCGATCAGACCCCCGTCTGGGGTAACGGCTGCACCGTTCCCGCCGCGGGTTGGCCCCGATTTCTCCCCCCCAGAAGGTGAGATGGCGGAATCCAGCCCACACCCTCTGCGGCATTGGGAAGGAAACTGTCGCCTTTTTCAGTTTTTGTTTTGAAAAAAGGAGTCGATCTTTCTTGTTTGCGTCTCTGCACCCGTCCAGCGGTTTTCGAGTTGTCGCAAGGATCTCAGTCCAACGCCAGCATGCTTGAGGCATGCCACTTTTTCGCGTTGCAGGTTCCATACGCGCACAACGGCCAGCACATGCTTTACCAGGACGGCGGATATGCTCGCGCAACCCAAATGCCAAGTATGCAGGACGAGGGGTATGACCCACTGCCCGGAGAAAGAAATTGGCCCAAGCAGACGTCCTACAGCGCACATTACCCACCTTACAAGAACCCACCTCAAGTGCATCGTGGTTACAATATGAACCCTTCAATGTACGGCAACCAGGTGTCTTTTGCATGTCTGTCAGCCAAGTCTTACTATCTTCGTGCCTGTGGGCTCGCTGTAAATTTTTTTGCACCCAGCCTTGTAGAAGTACGCAGTTGCTCAGGTGAGCACGTGCACGCATGGCCTGTGTGTTGTCTGTCAGGTTATGCAGCCTCAGAGTCCTGCGTTCCAAGATCCGCAAGGGGGCAACATGAATCCCAAAATGATGCAACAGGCATTGCATGACATCCGGTCGTATGGCAACGGAAAGCACAACAAGAACAGGTGCATACTGTCCCCGACCCCTTCGCACAAATGTGAACGGTTCTCACACTGGGAGCTGCAATCTCTGCCAGTTTTCAACGTCGCGACGTCTGCTTTTGGTGTTGTTGCCTGCACGACGTGCAAGATCTTTTTTGTTCCACAGGAGGAAGCAGCCGCAACATGGGCAAGAACAGCAAAGCCAGGAATGAGGTGGAGGGCGTTGCGTAGGCTTAGATGCTGGGAAAGCCGCAGGCATATGCGCTGTGCATTTGACCTTCGTCGTTTGCGCGGACGAATTTCACCCTACAGATTCACCTGCAGAGCGTCAAAACCCCAGTGGTGGGCAGGCAGGACTCTGCCGTCCCCACAATTGACTCAAAACCCGGAGGTTTTCATGGGATGTTGTCTTTGATGGCAGACCAGTACAGGGGAGCACTAATTTCAGACCAGTGCAATGTCAGACTCCGCGATTTCAGACCCATTTTGTGTTTGAATTGGGGTGCTGTAAACAGCTTGTCTAGGCCCAATTTCCGTGTTGTCGATACCCCTGCACGCCTGCAGCTTTGCGCTGCAGGCCTCCCGGCACTGCAGCGTAGATTTAGGCTGTACGCACGTGGAGAAACAAAATGTGGTTTTTTTTTGGTGGCAAAGCACAGCCAGGACCTCAAAACCAACCTTTGTGCTGGATTTTTTTCTTCTTCCCGCATCATTTTGCCTTCGTCATTTGGAAAATGATACGGGGATTTTGGCGTCGACCGAATGGGCAACCGGCTGACGTTGCGAGTGCAAAACCGGTATTCCGGGGCGCACCCGGTCTGAGTGTCGAGTTGGATGACATGCTTCAAAGGGGTGTGGCCTGATTTCCGCGGTTTTGAGATTGAGAAGTTCAGTGCCCCCCTGTATGTTCCGCACAGTCCGCTTTGAGTCGCAGCAAAATTACGAAACTACTACCAAACTAAAAGGGCGATACAGTTGTAAGTTACATGTTTTACCATTGGAGGACAATTTCCTTGTAATTCAGTTGTCTGTTGCTATCTGACATCATCGCAGCATGTCTCGGGGATTGGTGTGACGCCAGGAGAGGTATTGTACCCAGGAGAAGTCCCGCTCTGCTGTACGCAGAGGGGAGATGGACAGTGTGGTGAGAGGAGCCCCCTCGCAGTGGCCAAACCGCGACTTGAGCGTCAGTGGGGAAGCATTCCGTGTTGGGATGCATTCCAGCCTCCTGCTACACCCTCCTCATCCCCATGGCCATTGAGGCAACACTGGCCATGGGGATGAGGAGAACACTGGGCGTTTCGTGGTTTGATGGCTCTCATCACTTCACCCCCCCTTCAAGTGTGATGAAAGTCGTCAGGCTGGACGGCCCGTACAGTCACTAAAGGACCCAAAACACGATGAAACAGGAAACGTGGCACAGAACGAATCAAGCAGCATGCACCCACATGTCAGCAGACCTGCTCACTAACCGGAGGGAGCAGCGACCGCTGGTTCTGCTCCGAGGGTTTTCCAGTGGCCCGTGGAAGTATCCTTGCAGGTGGATCGCTCGTCTGATCCTGCAGCTGGTGTCTGTCACGCCACGCAAGTTGTTGCATTACAGCGTCATGCACTACAGGGTCATGCACATGTCTCATGTTGTACACAAGTCTGTACGCAGAACAAAACGTGGAGTGTGTCGCGCACGTCATTGTGCCCGTTCACATTTCGGCGTGTTTATGTTCTGAAGTTTCGCTCAACACAAATTTGATACGTGTCGTTGTAATCACCCTCCACAACAGGTGAAGGTGTTTTCTGCCCCCTTCTCTCAGAAAGAGCAACTTTCTCCCCGACGGGGCTTGCACTTTTTTTTTTGGTTTCCCGCACAAAACTGCATTCGGAGGCGCGATCTCTGATAGCAGATGTCGCAGATATCAGATCGCAGGATCGCTCTGCTAATTGTTGTGATACAAAACCTACCAACCTACCAAAACGCTTCAACGTCGGGGTCTCAGTCAGCTGTTTTCGACTGCTCTTTTCTGTGATTGTGTCTTAGCCAGCTAGACTTGTCACATCGCCCCTTCACCCAAGTTCATCAAACTGGAACCCCCCATGTCTTAGCCAGCTTGTCGTGTCATATTGCCCCTTCACCAACGTTCATCAACTCAACCCCCCGAAACTAATCGCTCTTTCGAAGAAACATTGCTTACGTATACGTTGGCTTTTTCGTGGCACAGTACAGGCGCTCCGCATGCGTGAAGGCCTCCAGCAGATGCGCTCTCCAATCACATTGATGCATGCGGGATTGCTGTTGGTTCCTTACATGATCATTGGCAGTGGCGTCCATCTTCTTGTGCACTGCTCCTTGTGAATTACAACAGGGGGCTCTTCGGTCTGTGCATCTTTCACCAGCTGTTCGATCTGCATTCCAACGCCTGATTAGGATGATTTGAACCATTGCACACCAGCGGATGATCCGCAGTCCATGTTCACACGTACAGTCCGCATAGCTTCAGTGTTTACTGAAGAGCGCTCTGCAAGGAACTTCTAGAAGCTGTTACGCATGCCAGTGCTGTAACCCCTCGGCATTTTGGGCGTGTAGCAGCTGGAATGGTGTTGTTATTATATAGAACTGGGAGCAAGGTGTGCATGTGTGAGTGCTATGTCCAAGGACTGCCCAGATGACCCCAGGAGAGTTGGCACAGACGTGCTCCCAGATTCGCGGGGTCGTGAGGTGTTGCCAATTTTTTCCAACCCAGTGCACTGCTCCAGCAAAAATGGCCTTTCCGCTGTGTGTGTGTGGGTTTCTGTGTGGGTGTGGGTGTGTGTGTGGGTGTGGGTGTCCTCAGGGGTGCTCCTCCCAGAGAGTTACCAACATGTTTTTGTGACACGCCATGTCTGTGTGGTCTATGTGTGTGTGTCTGTGTGTGCCTGCCTGACGAGAATCTACTGCCGACCAGTGCCTGTGCCTGTCCTGTTCTTGCTGGTGCTGGGCTTTGGTCGGTTTGCGTCATCCGCATGTGTCTGTGTGTGTGTGTGTGTCTGTCACGACCTGCCTGCCTGCCCGCATACCTACCCCCCCTTTGTCCAAGCACGGCCTTGTCTAAGCATGGGGTGGGCGTTGAAGCGCTGCTTTGGGACCGCTGCTCTGCAGTTTTTGCGGTCCTGAATGGAGGATTGGGTGTATGTGACGCGCTTGTAGAGGGAAAGAGGGGCCCAGTCATGTCTGTGATTGTGCATTCTGTCCATAACAACATTGTACCACACATTGCAACCCCATGTTGTTTGTATGGATGTTAATTTCAGGCATGGCTAACATTGCTATTCCCGGCGTGGCTGTCACGTACGTCCACAGCACCGGGGAACATGCGTCTGCCAGTATTATTGGGCCCTCTGGAGGTGGAGGTTGTGTGGGCAAAAGCCGCCCGTGGTGTTTGGGGATTGGGCCATGTTTTTGAAGACAGATTGATTTTTACGAAGGATACTGTGGATGATAGCTTTGTGCCAAAGAATAGGACGCCCAAACCTGTGCCTCAACCTGCCGCAAAGCACGTGCCCTGAAGCCAGGTCCAAAGGGCAAGCATGTCCAAATGTTCAAGATGAGGCGGAAGGTTGGAAAGGGCTTCTATTCCACGGCACCTGATGCCCCCGACAGCAAATAAGGGTAAGCAGGATATTTGGAGTGTTGCTTCTCCATTTTACCATGCTTTGCATAGCGTTGGAGGTCTGCGAGTGCTTTGCCACGTGTGTTGTGCACATGCACGGCCTTGTGGGCGTTGAGCGTTTGTTTTGCCTGGACTTTTGGGACCGCGGCCGTGCTTGCGCAAGGGGGGGGGGGTTGGTTTGTGCGCTTGTCTCCTCACGCAGTGTGTATGTGTGTGTGTGTGTGTGTGTGTGTGTCTGTGTGCAATTTCCCTGATTGCCAACTCTTTTGCCAACCCATCGGTTGCAATCACTGCCAGAGACCGAATGCAATCTCAATGCCAGCCACGCCAGGCTAGGAAATCCCCCCCACCCCCCCCACCCCCCAAACCACCACTCCAACCCCTTTTCATTTTTTCTGATTTTCAGCGAGCCTCTCCTTGTCTTGCGTGACCCACCATGTGGCCTTGATATGGTAAGAGCCATGCACAGTCATGAGAGGCCTGTTGTATTTGACATGCAGCGGGCCCAGGAGCATCTTTTTTTTTTCAAGGTGTATGATGCTGTGCAATACGGTGTTATGCAGTGTCAAACAGTGGACCCAGGGAGTAGGCCCTGTTGTCGTACATTGCACCCACGTTTGTTCGGTTTCACAAGCGGAGTTCCTCTGCACCGAAGGCCTTCAGCGGTGCCCTGCCACAGCACCCAACAGGGATGCATCAGCAGGATGAGACATCTGAGCCTCTAGCCCTGTCTGCACCGGAGGTGCCCTGCACCCAACAGGGATGCATCGTCGCGATGAGCCATCTTCAAGCCCAAGATCTATGCTCTTTGACAAATGCCTTCCTTCGCATGTGTTTTGCATCAGTGGACAGTGACGCTGTGGTGTAGTTTTACTGGTGTTCAGAGATGAGCGAGATGCTGCTGCTGCGATGCAGTTTGGCGCGCCCGTGGTTTGCAACCCACCTTCAAGACAAGCTACAGGGTTGCAGATTGCAGTATTTTCTGTCTTCGAGTGCTCAGTCAGTGTGCTGCTGCAGGTGTTGGTGCTGCACCCAGCAAAGTATCCACAAATTTCGCAACATCAGCACATGCAGCATTTTAATGTTGTGTTTTCTCAGTTCTCAGTAGACGTTGATCTACGTAGTGTGGTAGGTAAGGTCTTCATTTGTTCATCTGTCATGTCTACCTAGAAGTCTCTCCATGCTCTTTCCCCCCAAGTTGGCTCTTTGCAGGAATTCATCCAGTGTTCGTCACCTGTCACAAGCCCGCATGGTAAAGATGTCCACTATTGGTTGCACGCAAGCAGCACCCAAAGTGACCAAATTGCTCTCCAGGGTAACCTGATTTTGTTCTTCAGATTGAGCATAACATACCTCAGAAATTGCAACGTTGCAAAAATGCTTTTCCTTCGAGGCCGAAGGGTATTTGTACAGAGCTCAGAGTTCAGAGCTACCATTTGTGTTGCACCCTCAAGAAATTATCATCTAGTAAGCCCATTGTTGGTTGTTGGTGACACATTCATTGTGACATGGGATTCCTTGGAAATCAGTCTGCACTCAGCTTCCCACCCACACCCCTGTCATTCATCCAGGCCCTTCACCAACAGAGCAATGTGATCGCCTGCAGCATTGTGTCCAGAAAATGGACACGTTTGTGTTCCGTTTCTGGCACCCTCCACCCCACCACCCACCCCCACCCACCCCAACACTCCATGTTTCAACTGCTGTTACCAGGATTCTTGTGTGGAAGGGTATCATCCAATCTGCTATCTGTGTGTACAGCCATCAGCAGCTTGCAATTACCCAGTGGCATCACAATGATTTCACGTATACTGGCTGCGCATGGTGATCCATGTGTGAATAGCACACAGCATGCTTCAGCGCTTTGTTTTTGCATTTGCAAAGGGGTGCAGATGGGAATGGAACCACATTTGGTAGTTTAGGGATTTATCAATTTATCACTCGTTTTTGTTTTAAGCAACAAGATATGCAACAAGGAGGGGTATTCATATTAGCATTGACATGCTGTTGGGGGGGAACTGCATGAGGGGTTTTTTTCTCGAATGAAGTCTGAAAAAGAATGGGAAGATATAGTCAAGGTGAAAGTGAGATGATGCGTGGCTGAGAGGCATACTCTGAGGATTGAATGTGGTAGTACCGGAGATTGGTGGAATGGTTCTTAACGCCGTGAAGAGACTGGCATGTAAGAGCATTGCGGACCGAGGCACAGCCATAAATCCGTTTCCAAAATGGAGCTGTGCGTTGGATTATAGGAGGAACAAAGGTTAGGCTGCTTTGATGGTGTTACTGCTTTTTGAAAACAAAAAAAAGTTGAAGCCAAAGTGCTGGAGTTTCACTCAGGGAGCAATGAAGTTTTCTGCTCGCCAAAGCGTTTGGTAGGTAGAATTTATTTTGTGTGACAATATTGGTACACATGACTTTGGATGCTTTTGTCGAGGAGAACTGAGCCACATTCCTGTTTTTATGGAAATACGTGTTGTAATCTCAAAATCCAAGCATTTTCAAACTGCTTCAACAACAGCAATATGAATGAAGCAAAGCTTCACACAGCCCCTATGCGAATAGCGACCAGAATGTTATAGCCCTCTTCCGCCCTATTGCAAATAGTGTATGAAATGCAACCTGCTGATTCGTCTCACTTTTCAATTTTTACACTCCTGTCTTTTCCGGCCTATAGTCATTGTGCTTCATGCACACTGGGAAGCTTACGGGTGTAGCAGCCTCCCACTGCATTACTTCGTTTCAGACTCAGCTAATCCTGACTACGTGACAGATCCGCTACCACAGCCAATGTGGGATCATCGTAGCACCGGATAGCTCTGAACCTTGATTCCGAAAGGTCATCTCGAATACCGTGAAGTGAGCGGGTTACACCAGCTCCTCTTGGTCAGCACAAAAAAAAAAGAAGCAAAGCGTCACAAAAATATAGTTTATACAAGGACTGCACAATGGGGCTGTGCACAAAAGATGGATACAACGTATGTACATCAAATTCATCCCATCGGATCTCTGTGGTAGTAGCGATGGTTTTACATTTTTAGCTCGAGGTCTAAAGAAGCGCACACTTTGCATCTTTTTCAGCTGTTACTTTGTTCTGAATAAATCCATTACGCAACTCACGTCGCTTCATTTCAGCATCATGTTGTTTTTGTCGCTTACATATCGGTGATGCATCTTCACGGGCCGCAGAGGCAATATCAAGAAGCGGAAGGGCTATAGGGCTAGTCTCATTGTATTTGGTAGCGGCAAGAGCCTGTGGGGGTGCAAGACGTGCTAGGAGGCAGGCAACGATGAGTGCTAAAGATGGATTCCATCCATGTACCGAGCCATTGCTGAGCCACTGGGCACATGCCTTATTTCTTTACACTGCCTGGGGTGCTACGGTGATCTTGCTATTCCCCTCAACCATGCAGCAACCTCTGGTTCTGATGGGTTGAAAAAGAAAAAAGAAGGCATCAAAAATGCTATAAAAATGTTCTTTTGTGTTCTACTGTCTTGAACCTTTATCGTCGGCCATTGCATCTTTTTTGGCCAATTTCTATGCGAGATATTTCATGGCACCCAAAGCCGCTTGTGCACACTTTGGGAACATATTAATTAGTTGCTACCTTCACGTTTTTGTGCCTTTTAGCTTAGCGCACATGCTACCTACAAAATGGGTGGCTGGGTCTTGCCCCCCCCCCCCCCAAAATAAAAATAACCCATTGGTTTTCAATGTATTGTGGCATTAATGCAGACAGTGGATTTTAGGAAATCTTTACAGCCCAAGAATGCAATAGTCTGCAAACACATCAACACACACAACAAAGAAAATGGCACAACATAGGAAATGGCGTTTGGCTTGCTTTTTGCACTGTGCATCCCCGCGTTAGCCCTGGGGTGCTAGGGCGTTTGGCTTGCTTGGTTCGCCAAACTCACAAACACTTGTCGCATTAAATGTAATGACCGAGAAACAAACATTTGCGAAGCAAAACATTTCGTTGAAGCATGATGCAGAATGCAGTCTTTGGCCTCAAATTTTTGGTGAAACATCTCCTTGTTCACCTCCCCCCCCATGGGGGGCTTTTAATTGGGGGGCCGGGGAATGGGGCCCCGCCCCCCTCTAAAAGCAGTCCTTATGCCATTATATACGATCCGCGCGCCGAAATGAAACATATCCCAAAAGTGTACGATGCAGCCCCTCTAAATGACCGCCTCAGAGAGCTGATTCGCACCGTCATATTTGTTTTGATCAATCATGGCTGTTTTGCAAAGTTAGGACCTTTACAAGGTTTTAACCTCTTTAACAGCATCCACTAATTCCATATAACCTAGGGATGCGATTTAAAGGTGCACCAGCAAAGTTGAGGTGCCGAACAACACTATCTATAAGCCACAGGCCCCAAATCCCAAGGAATCTATTTGCCATATTATTTATTTGCTGTGCAGGCGTGCATTTCGCAGTCGCCGGCATTTGCGATCTTTCATTTTGACTGTTCAAAGTGAAATCGGGCTACAGTGCACGAAATTTCGATCTAAGACCAGTTTTATAAATGATTCTAAAAGCTTTGTCTTGCTGTATAGTTGAAAAATCGCCGTCATTTTGTTTTGGCACCGCTTTTCGACTTGACGGTTTTCAGCGCATACGGCCGCCTTCACAAGCTCGAAAATGAAAAGAATACCCCCAAATTGACCGAAATTGCCATTCATTTCGTCAAAGTCCGATACAATAGGCCCGAGTTATGAATATGTCAATTTTATGCTATTTGCAACCTGTGTCGCTAATCTTGCCAAATGCACCCTCCCTGTCCTTGCGTTGCTAGCTTAAACACAAGGCAAAGGAGTGTTTCTGCAATTGTTTGTCACCGCCTGGCGCCACTTCCGACATAGAAAGGTGACCCGAAAACGGCTAAAAACGTAATAAGGCTTTTCTTTTGATGGTGCTTCGCACCAGCAAAGGAAAAGCCAGACCAAGCACGAAAGACGAAGGATTCATTTAATCCTACTCTTCCACACCCTCCACAACATGTCATGTATCATTGCTTCATTGCAATTTCCTCAACATGCTCATCGTTCATTGTTGTAAATACTTGATCATGCATGTGCATATTGTGCAATTTTACTTCTACGTCCGACAGATACCCTTCAGAGGCGATCACAGCCCGCACATTGCCCTTCCCCATCTCGTGGAGCCCCCCTCCACTTGTTCACCTCCCCCCCCATGGGGGGCTTTTAATTGGGGGGCCGGGGAATGGGGCCCCGCCCCCCTCTAAAAGCAGTCCTTATGCCATTATATACAATCCGCGCGCTGAAACGAAACATACCTCAAAACTGTACGATGCAGCCCCTCTAAATGACCGCCTCAGAGAGCTGATTCGCACCGTCATATTTGTTTTGATCATTCATGGCGGTTTTGCAAAGTTAGGACCTTTACAAGGTTTTAACTTCTTTACCAGCATCCACTAATTCCATATAAGCCAGGGATGCGATTTAAAGGTGCACTAGCAAAGTTGAGGTGCCGAACAACACTATATATAAGCCACAGGCCCCAAACCTCAAGAAATCTATTTGCCATATTATTTATTTGCTGTGCAGGCGTGCATTTCGCAGTCGCCGGCATTTGCGATCTTTCATTTTGACTGTCCAAAGTGAAATCAGGCTACGGTGCACGAAATTTCGATCTAAGACCAGATCCCTAAATGATTCGAAAAGATCCGTTTTGCTGTACAATTGAAAAACCGCCGTCATTTTGTTTTAGCACCGCTTTTTGATTTGACGGTTTTCAGCGCACGCAGCCGCCGTTTTAAGCTCAAAAATGAAAAGAACAACCCCAAATTGACCTTAATTTCGTCAGAAACGGATACAATAGGCCGGAGTTATGAATATGTCAATTTTATGCTATTTGTACCGTGTGTCGCTAATCTTGCCAAATGCACCCTCCCTGTCCTTGCGTTGCTAGCTTAAACACAGGGCAAAGGAGTGTTTTTGCTTTTGTCCATCACCGCTCGGCTCAATTTCCGACATAGAAAGGTGACCCGAAAATGGCTAAAAACGTAATAAGGCTTCTCTTTTGATGGTGCTTCGCACCAGCAAAGGAAAAGCCACACCAAGCACGAAACACGAAGGATTCATTTAATCCTACTTTTCCACACCCTCCACAACATATCATGTATCATTGCTTCATTGAAATTTCCTCAACATGCTCATCGTTCTTTGTTATAAATATCTGATCATGCACGTGCATATTGTGCAATCTGACTTCCACGTCCGACAGATACCCTTGAGAGGCGATCGCAGCCTGCACACCGCCCTTCCCCATCTTGTGGAGGCCCCTCCGCTTGTTGAAGTAGAAACATAATGCATGATGCGATCTTTGGTCTCAAAAATTTTAGCCACGAATGACTTCATACATACCGGATACATACCACAAAATGTAGCTTCAACCAGTGTGTTACACCATATGGCCCGACACATGTCGTGGGGATCGCAATTTTTGTCTGCAATAAGCAAGAAATTTCACCTTCAGATGAGAAACTACATTTGGTGGGCTGTGCATTTGCACATTCTTTTCACCTGCCACAGAACATAGATGGGCTTGGAATGGTAAAAACGGATACAGGACAGCAAAAACATCACCTGGGAAGGGGGGCATGGGGCAGCAAAAAATCCCTGAGCTTGCATCAACCTTGATTTGGATGGAGTCTTTCAGGTGCGTGACCCAGGGTACCCCACCTTTGTGGAACCCCTCACCCCCTCTCCAACAACTGCTACTGTAAAACCGACCGGTTGCCCCAGCTTCTGTTGAATGGACCTTGGGCATCACTTAGCAATGAACACAATTACATATGTAAACTTCTTCTTGACGGCATGGTTCCGTACAACAAGAAACTGCAAGAAGAACCTGGTCATAGACCAAAGCTGGCACAGACAGCAAAAATATTTATGGTGGTGCGTGCTGTGACCGCGCTGGTGCAGTGACTGGTAAAGCATCTGATGACACAGTGTACGCTGTGACCATGCTGTGGCACTGGACTACACACCGGATAGACAAAATGCACACGCGGGATACGCAACGGATACACTTCTATCATTGGGAGAGGCAGTAGCTTCCGGTCTCACGTGCACCACGGGGTCTAGTGAACGTGCACTGTGGCGTGCTCACTATGTGTGGCGATGCAACAGGGCCGTCGCCATCCCCCAACACACACACCCGCGCCAGTGGCCCGGGAGATGCTTGTCTCCTGCGGCTACTGCGGCCGCGTGGATTACATGGGGGTTCGGGGGGGGGGGGGGGGGCAGTCACATTGGGCATTACCAAACATATCGGATCCCAAAGGGGTGGTAATGAACACAAACGCCTCCACCCAAATGTGTCGCGACATTTGAGGGTCCGGAGCGGGGACGGGGCAAAGCAGGGTGGTCCCCACCCCCCCCCCCCCCCCCCCAAAGGGTGCCCCGCATTCCCAGACCAGCCCAAACGTTGCTTCCAACTGCCAGCCTGCATAGGAGACAGAGATTTCTCAAGCGGGGTCTTCAGAGCATTCAGCAGAAGTCCAGATATCACAAGATACATGGAACAAGACACACTGATGGGGCGGTAATTACGTGCTGAGTGTGTGGGCCCTTTTTTGTAAATTAGAGCCACTTGTGAGTGTGACCATTCCTTAGGAACGATCTGTGATTCCCAAACAGCACACACCGATACATATAAGTCCCACTGTAGGTCTTCAGATAACCAATTGAGCAAGAGGGGGCCAAGTCTGTCTGGCCCCTGGTGCCTTGCATCGCGGCTGCTAGAGCACTGCTCTGAACTGGTCCCATGTCGGGACTTCTGGTTTGAATCCTGTCTGCGGGCACAACGGTTACACCCCTGCCTTACAAGTGCACAAGTAGCGGCTTTGGCAGGGTAAGTCTGGAGCGGAGGAGGGGACGCAATGGTTGAATTCAGTGGCAGATCTTTCACCATAAGCCGTGCCGCAGTGCCCCGCAGACCAAACCGCAACATGTGGCACAACAACGAGGGCGGCGACAGCTCAGCCGGCAGAGGCGCAGGGGGTGGTCAGGCAGTGATGGGGATTCGAGAATCGCGAGGCTGAAACTTGATCCGTTTTGGGGGGGGAGGGGGGAGGACATCGGAGTAACACCAAATGATTCGGTGAAGGAACATGCTGAAAGGGGGAGTCCTGGCGCCGCACGCACGGCCGCGTGCATTTCCTGAGGGGGTTATCCGGGAACGGCGGGATGTTCCCCGCATTGTTCCCCACCATCGCACGCTTCTACTGTACCTTCTGCCGGGTTGCCCCAAGTTGCCCAAATTGGTGGCGACGCGTGCGCGCGCGCCGCGTCGCGTTCTCGCCCAGAGACTCGCCATGTGTGAGACGAGCAAGTTCACTCACACTGCGTGAAACACACTGCATGAGGAACCCGGCAATCGCACCCCGGGAGCCGCAAAGGGCTGGGCGGAAGGCCAGCGTGTGGAACAATGAAGCCATCATGAAGGCCAGACGCCTTTCTGCATGTTCTCGATGGTTGGCGGATACGCGTGCATTTGTGTGTGCGTACGTGCGTGCGTGTGCGTGCATGCATGTGTGTGTGTGTGTGTGTGTGTGTCCGTGCGTGTCTGTCTGTGTGTGTACGCGCGTGAGCGCGTTTCTGTGTTGGGAGATGGGCACTCAAACACTCACATGCAGGACAACAAGTAAAATGAGGCACGTTGTTTTATCACATATGAATATAAACTTGATGGCCCAGCATTGCATTAGCGGGACGAGCTGGGGGACAGCGACGAAGCAAAACCGTCGCTGGACCCGTCACAAACGTCGGCCATATCGGGGGGGGCTGAAGGAGAAGGGGGAGGTTGGGTTCCAGAACGTGCAGCCACAAGGGGCCCATACCATGGCCACGTGTGGAAGTAGCCACTGCCATCCCTCCGGCCACCAGGACGCACCAGCGCCCCAGTCTGCCGCATCCCTGTCTGTGTCTCCGGGCCATTATCATGGGAGGTGGGGCTGTGCAGTGGCCAAGCAAGGCTGCAATGCACGGGAGGCCCCTGCTACCGCTCCTTTTTGTGCTGTGCTGTGTTGTGTGGTGTTGTATTGTGTTGTGTTGTGTTGCGTTGCGTTGTGTTGTGTTGTGTTGTGTTGTGTTGTGTTGTGTTGTGTTGTGTTGTGTTGTGTTCGGAGTCACAGAGGCGACTCGTTGTGCTTAGTTGTCGAGCCTGAGTTGACCCCCCGGTGAGATCCGGGGCTTATGAGGATTCCGCTATTTCCTCTGTCACAGCACCCAATTGAAGGAGCGAGCCCTTCAGTGAGGAGGACACCATCGTGTGGGACGACAGGAGGGTTTCGCTGGCGAACAGCTGCAGGCCTCGCACATCGGCTTTGCGGATGACGTCAATGACGCGCCCTGAGGGATGCAGCACGCGAGGACAGGGACGGTTGCTCGGCACTGGGGACTCAGGGCAAGCGGACCCCACCCGTCAAAACTCCATTTTCAGCCAATCGAAAAGCGGAGGTCTTTGAGAGCAGGTGGGGGCGGGGCTTGAATATAGATCCCCGACCGTGTGCGAGAACGTTGGGGGCTCCGGGGGGGGGGGGGTGGTCCCAGGGGGGCCAGCCAGCACTGATCATTTTCAGGTGTGCATGTTGGACAAGAGAAAATCTTCGTCAAAAAGGATTGGCCCCTCCGGAGGGGGGGTCGCCAAGCAGCCAAAAGTGGGTCGGGTGGGGTGGAGGTGCGGGGGGGGGGGGGTCAACAAAATTTTCCTGTTTTTCATGCACATTTGGTTTCTCCACAAAATTCGGAGCAGTTTGAGTACACACCAGTCACCGTTTATAAAGGGGGAGATTTTCCTAGTTTTCCCCACCTGTTTCCACTTGGTCCCACTTAGTCCCAATTTTTCCCAGATTTCCCCACCTGTTTCCACTTGGTCCCACTTGGTCCCAATTTTTCCCAGTTTTCCCCATCTGTTTCCACTTGGTCCCACTTGGCCCCAATTTTCCCCAGTTTTCCCCATCCGTTTCCACTTGGTCCCACTTAGTCCCAATTTTCCCCAGTTTTCCCACCTGTTTTGACTTGGTCCCACTTAGTCCCAATTTTTCCCAGTTTTCCCCACCTGTTTCCACTTGGTCCCACTTAGTCCCAATTTTTCCCAGTTTTCCCCACCTGTTTCCACTTGGTCCCACTTGGTCCCAATTTTTCCCAATTTTCCCCATCTGTTTCCACTTGGTCCCACTTGGCCCCAATTTTCCCCAGTTTTCCCCACCCGTTTCCACTTGGTCCCACTTAGTCCCAATTTTCCCCAGTTTTCCCCACCTGTTTCCACTTGGTCCCACTTAGTCCCAATTTTTCCCAGTTTTCCCCACCTGTTTCCACTTGGTCCCACTTGGCCCCAACTTTCCCCAGTTTTCCCCACCTGTTTCCACTTGGTCCCACTTAGTCCCAATTTTTCCCAGTTTTCCCCACCTGTTTCCACTTGGTCCCACTTGGTCCCAATTTTTCCCAGTTTTCCCCATCTGCTTCCACTTGGTCCCACTTGGCCCCAATTTTCCCCAGTTTTCCCCACCCGTTTCCACTTGGTCCCACTTAGTCCCAATTTTCCCCAGTTTTCCCACCTGTTTCCACTTGGTCCCACTTAGTCCCAATTTTTCCCAGTTTTCCCCACCTGTTTCCACTTGGTCCCACTTGGTCCCAATTTTTCCCAGTTTTCCCCATCTGTTTCCACTTGGTCCCACTTGGCCCCAACTTTCCCCAGTTTTCCCCACCTGTTTCCACTTGGTCCCACTTAGTCCCAATTTTTCCCAGTTTTCCCCACCTGTTTCCACTTGGTCCCAATTTTTCCCAGTTTTCCCCACCTGTTTCCACTTGGTCCCACTTGGTCCCAATTTTTCCCAGTTTTCCCCATCTGTTTCCACTTGGTCCCACTTGGCCCAAATTTTCCCCAGTTTTCCCCACCCGTTTCCACTTGGTCCCACTTAGTCCCAATTTTCCCCAGTTTCCCCACCTGTTTCCACTTGGTCCCACTTAGTCCCAATTTTTCCCAGTTTTCCCCACCTGTTTCCACTTGGTCCCAATTTTTCCCAGTTTTCCCCATCTGTTTCCACTTGGTCCCACTTGGCCCCAATTTTGCCCAGTTTTCCCCACCTGTTTCCACTTGGTCCCACTTAGTCCCAATTTTCCCCAGTTTTCCCCACCTGTTTCCGCTTGGTCCCACTTAGTCCCAATTTTCCCCAGTTTTCCCCACCTGTTTCAACTTGGTCCCACTTAGTCCCAATTTTCCCCAGTTTTCCCGACCTCTTTCCACTTGGTCCCACTTAGTACCAATTTCCCCCAGTTTTCCCCACTTGTCTCCACTTGGTCCCACTTGGTCCCAATGTTTCCCAGTTTTCCCACTTGTTTCAACTTGGTCCCAATTTTCCCCAGTTTTCCCCACCTGTTTCCACTTGGTCCCACTTAGTCCCAATTTTTCCCAGTTTTCCCCACCTGTTTCCACTTGGTCCCACTTAGTCCCAATTTTCCCCAGTTTTCCCCACCTGTTTCGACTTGGTCCCACTTAGTCCCAATTTTTCCCAGTTTTTCCCACCTGTTTCCACTTGGTCCCACTTAGTCCCAATTTTTCCCAGTTTTCCCCACCTGTTTCCACTTGGTGTAGCAGGCCAGAGCACAACACCAATCCTTCAAATCAGGGACGCAGTTCTGATTTTGTCCTAAGACCTTTCATAGTCCCTGAATAACATGATAATACAACAATCATGATATCTCGATAATTGTAACATACAAACACACAATATCTGAGCGTCTTTCATTTATCTACATTACGTAATGCGCAGCACTATGCGACAATCTGATGTGCGCGCGTGTGACTGCCGCACTCCCCTTCCAAGCTCAATGATACCCTTGTACCATTGGGCTGAGCCACAACTTGTTTGTTATATAAAAGAGTGGCAGTCACACCCAAAAGCTTTGATACCCAAAACAAAACCGATATTGTCTTTTCATGCAAAAATTTTTTATTTTTTTTTCTTCATGTTGCATGTTTGTATACCACCAGTTCCACTGTTTTCTTGTAATGGGTGTCTTTGGTGATGGGGATCCGATGCTGAAAAATCTCAGAAGTCTATTTTACAAAATTCAGTGGGGCTCCAGGCAAGTGCTTGCACATACAAATGCAAATCTCTCTGCATCACAACGCAATGTCTTCAAACAAACAGACATTAATGCTAATATACAAAGCACATTCACTGAAGTCATATATGAGTTAGATTACTTCTGAGATTCGTTCTCTGGATCCTTCATTTGTCTTTATTGATGCTGATTGGACTCCTGAGCAGAAGTCACAATGGTTGGCCTCAAATGCAAAAAGGCGTGGAACCCAAAGAAAATGGTGGCATACCATGGCAACGTCATTTTGACTTTGTTGACTTGTTGAACTCTTGTGATTCTTGGATGAACCTGAAAAATAGGCAAGGAGGAGGAAGCAAGCTGGTGTAACCTTTATTAGGGCCCTGCCCATTCTTTGGGTGGCCCACCCTCTTTATTTGGTCACCGATACATTACATAATGCAGTGCTGGTGTGCTGCAAACCCGTA
Source organism: Eutreptiella sp. 'Long Island Sound 2002' (assembly GCA_964036045.1). Lineage (NCBI taxonomy): Eukaryota > Euglenozoa > Euglenophyceae > Eutreptiales > Eutreptiaceae > Eutreptiella > Eutreptiella sp. 'Long Island Sound 2002'. The sequence continues at coordinate 159,333,793 of OZ038378.1, forward strand.
ATGGCATATTGCCATGCAGAACACAAACACACACCCTGACGCAACCCTTGCGCTGTGTGTGTCGTTCACTACTGTTTCAGTGAGACCCACGCACCTGATCTAATGGATCAGTCACAACTCCACTTCCCAGATCCTCAATACACTGGTACACACACACACAGCAGAGCGCACGCACTCAAACACCGTGGATGTGCATACACACGCGTGAGCGCAAGCACTCGAACGCTAGGAGCGCACTCCCGTGCATATATGCCAGAAATTCAAATTCCAGTCAGACTTACAAAAGCGCCAAAAACAAGGCAAAGGTGCATGTTCCTGCAACCTTTAGAGCACAAAACAGTGCTCGTCTGACCAAAACTGGTCGCTGAGACAAAAGTCACTTTTACATTCAGCTCATTTCAGCGAGATTCAGGCCCAAAATGGCCAAACTTGCAAAAAGCGCGAACCAACACACGCCAAAACGGAGAACCTTTAGAAAATTTTTTTTATATCACCCTCAAGTCGACGCCTTTTCCTTTCGTCGTCGTCCTCGGATTCGAAGTCCTCGTGTCCGCGGTTGTGTTGTCCCACTGGCACTCGTGGATCCCCGCGTCGGCCTCTCTTCCGTGGCGCCACTCGTGGATCTCAGCGGTGTCGCTTCGTGCGCGCCAGCCTGCGTTTGCGCAAACTCCAAACCTTCGGGACGACTTGGGCACTCTCTCGTGGACGCCGCCTGGTTTGTGCTGTCATCTTTGTGCTGACGCTGAACTCCTTCGTCAGCGCTGCACCCAGCGTCGTTCGTCAGCGCTGTTTTCTGAGCGCAACCCAGCGCTCGTAACACACGAAGTCCTCGAACGCTGCAGCTTTTTTCTTCCCAGGGCCTTGACGTTCTTGGCCCACCCAACACTGGCGGCAAACCCAAATCGAGCGCTGGATCATACGCGTCGCTTAGCGCTACAGCTTGACACATCCTCAGAAAGGCCCCTTCATGATATGCACGTTCACGAACGGAAGTTGCATACCAAGACTCTTCTGTCCCCAACTCCTGCAGCACGTTGCGAAGCTTTCGCTGGTGTTCACCGTCGAGCATGCTGTCGCGTCTGCTGCTTCTGTAACGTTAACCCGACTTGTCCGACTTGGACTCCTCAACTTGTCCTCTTCGGCGGGCTGTAGCACTGCCCTGTGCATATATTCGGTGAAAGGGGGAAAAAATTTGTTCCCGAACTTCGGACGTAAATGCAGATCTCTGCGTCCTGCTCTGCTGCTTTAAACTTCTCCACAGCGGCCACAATTCTTCGCAACCTCAATCTCAACGATGTCCGAAAATTTTCCCAGTTAGGACAAAATTGTAGCAGGCCAGAGCACAACACCAATCCTTCAAATAAGGGACGCAGTTCTGATTTTGTCCTAAGACCTTTCATAGTCCCTGAATAACATGATAATACAACAATCATGATATCTCGATAATTGTAACATACAAACACACAATATCTGAGCGTCTTTCATTTATCTACATTACGTAATGCGCAGCACTATGCGACAATCTGATGTGCGCGCGTGTGACTGCCGCACTTGGTCCCACTTGGTCCCAATTTTTCCCAGTTTTCCCCATCTGTTTCCACTTGGTCCCACTTGGCCCCAATTTTCCCCAGTATTCCCCACCTGTTTCCACTTGGTCCCACTTAGTCCCAATTTTTCCCAGTTTTCCCCACCTGTTTCCACTTGGTCCCACTTTGTCCCAATTTTTCCCAGCTTTTTGCCAACTGTTTCCACTTGGTCCCACTTAGTCCCAATTTTCCCTAGTTTTCCCCACCTGTTTCCACTTGGTCCCACTTAGTCCCAATTTTTCCCAGTTTTCCCCACCTGTTTCGACTTGGTCCCACTTAGTCCCAATTTTTCCCATTTTTCTGCACCTGTTTCCACTTGGTCCCACTTGGCCCCAATTTTCCCCAGTTTTCCCCACCTGTTTCCACTTGGTTCCACTTAGTCCCAATTTTTCCCAGTTTTCCCCACCTGTTTCCACTTGGTCCCACTTAGTCCCAATTTTCCCCAGTTTTCCCCACCTGTTTCGACTTGGTCCCACTTAGTCCCACCTTTTCCCAGTTTTCCCCACCTGTTTCCACTTGGTCCCACTTAGTCCCAATTTTTCCCAGTTTTCCCCACCTGTTTCCACGTGGTCCCACTTGGTCCCAATTTTCCCCAGCTTTCCCCACCTGTTTCCACTTGGTCCAACTTAGTCCCAATTTTCCCCAGTTTTCCCCACCTGTTTCCACTTGGTCCCACTTAGTCCCAATTTTTCCCAGTTTTCCCCACTTGTTTCCACTTGGTCCCACTTTGTCCCAATTTTTCCCAGCTTTTTGCCAACTGTTTCCACTTGGTCCCACTTAGTCCCAATTTTTCCTAGTTTTACCCACCTGTTTCCACTTGTCCCAAGTTAGTCCCAATTTTAACCAGTTTTGACCACCTGTTTGTAGCAGGCCAGAGCACAACACCAATCCTTCAAATCAGGGACGCAGTTCTGATTTTGTCCTAAGACCTTTCATAGTCCCTGTATAACATGATAATACAACAATCATGATATCTCGATAATTGTAACATACAAACACACAATATCTGAGCGTCTTTCATTTATCTACATTACGTAATGCGCAGCACTATGCGACAATCTGAAGTGCGCGCGTGTGACTGCCGCACTCCCCTCCCAAGCTCAATGATACCCTTGTACCATTGGGCTGAGCCACAATTTGTTTGTTATATAAAAGAGTGGCAGTCACACCCAAAAGCTTTGATACCCAAAACAAAACTGATATTGTCTTTTCATGCAATTTTTTTTTTCTTCATGTTGCATGTTTGTATACCACCAGTTCCACTGTATTCTTGTAATGGGTGTCTTTGGTGATGGGGATCCGATGCTGAAAAATCTCAGAAGTCTATTTTACAAAATTCAGTGGGGCTCCAGGCAAGTGCTTGCACATACAAATGCAAATGTCTGTGCATCACAACGCAATGTCTTCAACAAACAGACATGAATGCTAATATACAAAGCCCATTCACTGAAGTCATATATGAGTTAGATTACTTCTGAGATTCGTTCTCTGGATCCTTCATTTGTTTTTATTGATGCTGATTGGACTCCTGAGCAGAAGTCACAATGGTTGGCCTCAAATGCAAAAAGGCGTGGAACCCAAAGAAAATGGTGGCATACCATGGCAACGTCATTTTGACTTTGTTGACTTGTTGAACTCTTGTGATTCTTGGATGAACCTGAAAAATAGGCAAGGAGGAGGAAGCAAGCTGGTGTAACCTTTATTAGGGCCCTGCCCATTCTTTGGGTGGCCCACCCTCTTTATTTGGTCACCGATACATTACATAATGCAGTGCTGGTGTGCTGCAAACCCGTACTGGCATATTGCCATGCAGAACACAAACACACACCCTGACGCAACCCTTGCGCTGTGTGTGTCGTTCACTACTGTTTCAGTGAGACCCACGCACCTGATCTAATGGATCAGTCACAACTCCACTTCCAAGATCCTCAATACACTGGTACACACACACACAGCAGAGCGCACGCACTCAAACACCGTGGATGTGCATACACACGCGTGAGCGCAAGCACTCGAACGCTAGGAGCGCACTCCCGTGCATATATGCCAGAAATTCAACGGAGAACCTTTAGAAAATTTTGTTATATCACCTTCAAGTCGACGCCTTTTCCTTTCGTCGTCGTCCTCGGATTCGAAGTCCTCGTGTTTGCGGTTGTTTTGTCCCACTGGCACTCGTGGACTCTCGCGTTGGCCTCTCTTCCGTGGCGCCACTCGTGGACCTCAGCGGCGTCGCTTCGTGCGCGCCGGCCTGCGTTTGCGCAAACTCCAAACCCTCGGGACGACTTGGGCACTCTCTCGTGGACGCCGCCTGGTTTTTGCTGTCATCTTCGTGCTGATGCTGACGCTCGTCAGCGCTGCACCCAGCGTCGTTCGTCAGCGCTGCTTTCTGAGCGCAACCCAGCGCTCGTAACACACGAAGTCCTCGAACGCTGCAGTTTTTTTCTTCCCAGGGCCTTGACGTTCTTGGCCCACCCAACACTGGCGGCAAACCCAAATCCAGCGCTGGATCATACGCGTCGCTTAGCGCTACAGCTTGACACATCCTCAGGAAGGCCCCTGCATGATATTCACGTTCACGAACGGAAGTTGCATACCAAGACTCTTCGGTCCCCAACTCCCGCAGCACGTTGCGAAGCTTTCGCTGGTGTTCACCGTCGAGCATGCTGTCGCGTCTGCTGCTTCTGTAACGTTAACCCGACTTGTCCGACTTGGACTCCTCAACTTGTCCTCTTCGGCGGGTTGTAGCACTGCCCTGTGCATATATTCGGTGAAAGGGGAAAAAAATTTGTTCCCGAACTTCGGACGTAAATGCAGATCTCTGCGTCCTGCTCTGCTGCTTTAAACTTCTCCACAGCGGCCACCATTCTTCGCAACCTCAATCTCAACGATGTCCGAAAATTTTCCCAGTTAGGACAAAATTGTAGCAGGCCAGAGCACAACACCAATCCTTCAAATCAGGGACGCAGTTCTGATTTTGTCCTAAGACCTTTCATAGTCCCTGTATAACATGATAATACAACAATCATGATATCTCGATAATTGTAACATACAAACACACAATATCTGAGCGTCTTTCATTTATCTACATTACGTAATGCGCAGCACTATGCGACAATCTGAAGTGCGCGCGTGTGACTGCCGCACTGTTTCCACTTGGTCTGACTTAGTCCCAATTTCCCCCTGTTTTCCCCATCTGTTTCCACTTGGTCCCACTTAGTCCGATTTTTCCCAGTTTTCCCCACGTGTCTCCACTTGGTCCCACTTAGTCCCAATTTTTCCCAGTTTTCCCCACCTGTTTCCACTTGGTCCCACTTAGTCCCAATTTCCCCCAGTCTCTCCCACCTGTTTCCACTTGGTCCCACTTAGTCCCAATTTTTCCCAGCACATGTCGCTAGATCGCTTTGCTTTGTATCCCCAAATCGCCGGGGATTTTTTTTTGAAAATGCCTAGGGTCGAGCTCCGAAATCCCTAGCACCCTTCTCGGGGAATCCCGAGCGGGCTCCAGATAAATCCCGAGCGATTTTGGGGGCGCGGACAGCAAAAATCGCCGGCCATGCGCATTACGTAGCGTGTACCCCAGAACACCCAAAAAACCCTAGAATGTGCCAAAAAAGCACTTGTCAGGCACCTCCGAACAGTTGGGCATGCGGCCTAGGTGCAGCAGTCCGACATTCGCACACAACCCTCATCCGCAACTTTTTGGGCCCCATCAGGGCCAAATATTCCACACCTATCCTTCCCCACAGGCATCCAATCACCCTGACACACACCTTTCCAAAAACATGTAAAGTCATACAAAATTCACTGAAATGGGGCACGTACCATGCCCTGGATATCAACTGGCATACTCGCCTTTGCATACACACTCTACACAGAGACACTGCATGCACAGACCACACACATTAACTGAAAAATTCATTTTATGCCTCCGGGGCATAATATCATGTAAGGGTCCAAAACCCTTGAAAACTGTAAACACGCATAAACAACAACACACATACACACTTGGAACACCTCGATGCACGCAGACACACCAGAAACGCACAGGGATGACCAGAGAAACACTAAACAAACCCAACAAAACAACTGGACAAGGAAAAAGAAAAACTGAAAAATGTTGACCTTAGTGGGGTTTGAAACGAGTAGTAAAACTCGAAAACCCCAAAACTCCACAAACACAGCGCCGCCGCTCGCCGGTGACCCACGCGCACGCTCGGAACAGCTTAACGCACGCAAACGCATTAAAACCGCACGCTAACGAAACAAAAACTCGAAAAAAGATCGAAAATACGAAGCGACGACACTAGGGTTCGAAACCCTAGTAAAGACAACTCCGGCGGTCGCCGCCAACGCATACACACTCACACACACACTCGACGCACGTAAACGCACGGAAAGCGCACAAAATCGGCGCCACAACACTCCAAAAACTCGAAAACACGAACACACAAACTCACTCGGTGACAAAAAATGCTGCACCTGCCGGGGATTGAACCGAGGTGTCCCAAAGTTTATACCCAGCGCACTACCGCTATACTACAGCCGCAGTTGGCACAATCGCCGGTGCCAGTTCTATAGCGACCGAAGTCACTTTTTAAAAAAAACACATGAATACTCACAAAGACACTACAAAACAATTTCTTCACGCATGCCACACACCATACTCGTGCACACTCGACGCCTACACACACTCGAGAACACGCACGCGTACTCGTATACACAATGACACACCAATATTCCAGGAAAACCAAACAAATTGAAACCCCTTTGGCTAGGGGCCACCAATCGTGAGCTCCGATATTTTCGCATTGCATTCAAGCGGGATGGTTACCACGGCTTACTCCCATCCGAACGAGGCTTTCCCCGACTGCCAAGGCTGTGGGACTGGTGCCGTTTACACCCACAGCCCGAAGATGGAGAGACCAGATTGATCACACAAATCAAGAAACGGGCCCAGAGCCGGATCTTAGGCCCCCGGGCCATCAACTCAGCCACACAAAACATCTGAGCAGGGTGGGCAGTTTGTTGCAATAATGGTGACTGCCCCAAAAGAAGAATACTCAACCAAACGGGATGGACGTGAACCTGAACTTACAGATGAGATGCTGATTCAAAGCCTCACGTCACCTCAAACATCTTGACATGTGGGTGTCAGACATGTGAGTGATGCTGCATGTAAAGAATAGGATTCAACATCCACTCTGATAGGGTCCCCTCCCCATATCAAGGCTTCTCCAGAGCCTTGCAAACACCAAGAAGTCCCTTGATCGGGGACAAATGAATCACTTTATGGATCCCCAAAGTTCCTACATGAGGAAGGGAGAGGGTCTCAATATTTCAAATACCTGAAATATGTTCAAACCATGTCCTCTAACACCCATCATTGAAACTCATGGTTACACCAACCACTTTTTCTGGTGCAAGTATTTGACTTTGAAGAGCTGCACATGCTCCACAGGGGCCACAGGAATGGGCTCTCCAGCTGCAGGCTGAGCTGCAGGCTTTGCTGCCACCTTGGAGACCAAATCAATAAACCTATGAAAAAAAAGAGGCATACCCTCCCAAAACCAAATGCACACAATGGACATCACATCACATCACATCACATCACATCACATCACATCACATCACATCACATCACATCACATCACATCACATCACATCACATCACATCACATCACATCACATCACATCACATCACATCACATCACCTCACATCACATCACATCACATCACATCACATCACATCACATCACATCACACGTGGATATGTAACTTTTCCCAAAAACCCTGGGGACTCCTATGCCGGCTTGGCATGTGCTGCTCCCCACCTCTGCAAGCGGCGGTGCTGAAAATCCCTAGGGACCATCCCGAGCGGGCTCCAGATAAATCCCGAGCGGTTTTTTTTGGACGGTATTTATCCTCGGCATATTGGCAGCGGCGGTTCAGAAAGGCAGAGGATAACGGCGCCGATTTCGAAAAAATGCTTTGTGGAATCGGCACCAATTTGGAGATACAAAGCAAAGCTTTGAGCGACATGTGGTTCTCCCCACCTGTTTCCACTTGGTCCAACTTAGTCCCAATTTTTCCCAGTTTTCCCCACCTGTTTCCACTTGGTCCAAGTTAGTCCCAATTTTTGCCAGTTTCGACCACCTGTTTCCACTTGGTCCCACTCAGTCCCAATTTTTCCCAGTTTTCCCCACCTGTTTCCACTTGGTCCCACTTAGTCCCAATTTCCCCCAGTTTTCCCCACCTGTTTCCACTTGGTCCCACTTGGTCCCAATTTTTCCCAGTTTTCCCCACCTGTTTCCACTTGGTCCAACTTAGTCCCAGTTTTCCCCAGTTTTCCCCACCTGTTTCCACTTGGTCCCACTTAGTCCCAATTTTTCCGAGTTTTCCCCACCTGTTTCCACTTGGTTCCACTTTGTCCCAATTTTCCCCACTTTTCCCCACGTGTTTCAACTTGGTCCAACTTAGTCCCAATTTCCCCCAGTTTCCCCATCTGTTTCCACTTGGTCCCACTTAGTCCGAATTTTTCCCAAGTTTCCCCACCTGTTTCCACTTGGTCGCACTTAGTCCCAATTTTTCCCAGTTTTCCCCACCTGTTTCCACTTGGTCCCACTTAGTCCCAATTTTTCCCAGTTTTCCCCACCTGTTTCCACTTGGTCCCACTTGGTCCCAATTTTTCCCAGTTTTCCCCACCTGTTTCTACTAGGTGCAACGTAGTCCCAATTTTTCCCAGTTTTCCCCAGTTGTTTCCACTTGGTCCAACGTAGTCCCAATTTTTCACAGTTTCCCCCACGTGTTTCAACTTGGTCCCACTTGGTCCCAATTTTTCCCAGTTTTCCCCACCTGTTTCCACTTGGTCCCACTTAGTCCCAATTTTTCCCAGGTTTCCCCACCTGTTTCCACTTGGTCCCACTTAGTCCCAATTTTTCCCAGTATTTCAAACCTGTTTCCACTTGGTCCCACTTAGTCCCAATTTTCCTGAGTTTTCCCCACCTGTTTCCACTTGGTCCCACTTAGTCCCAATTTTTCCCAGTTTTCCCCACCTGTTTCCACTTGGTCCCACTTGGTCCCAATTTTTCCCAGTTTTCCCCACCTGTTTCTACTAGGTCCAACGTAGTCCCAATTTTTCCCAGTTTTCCCCACCTGTTTCCACTTGGTCCCACTTAGTCCCAATTTTTCCCAGTTTCCTCCACGTGTTTCAACTTGGTCCCACTTAGTCCCAATTTTCCCCAGTTTTCCCCACCTGTTTCCACTTGGTCCCACTTAGTCCCAATTTTTCCCAGTATTCCAAACGTGTTTCCACTTGGTCCCACTTAGTCCCAATTTTCCTGAGTTTTCCCCACCTGTTTCCACTTGGTCCCACTTAGTCCCAATTTTTCCCAGTTTTCCCCACCTGTTTCAACTTGTTCCCACTTAGTCCCAATTTTTCCCAGTTTTCCCCACGTGTTTCAACTTGGTGCCACTTAGTCCCAATTTCTCCCAGTATTGTAAACCTGTTTCCACTTGGTTTCACTTAGTCCGAATTTTTCCCAGTTTTCCCCACCTGTTTCCACTTGGTCCCACTTAGTCCCAATTGTTCCCATTTTTGCCCACCTGTTTCCACTTGGTCCCACTTAGTCCCAATTTTTCCCAGTATTCCAAACCTGTTTCCACTTGGTCCCACTTAGTCCCAATTTTTCAGAGTTTTCCCCACGTGTTTCAACTTGGTCCCACTTAGTCCCAATTTTTCCCAGTTTTCCCCACGTGTTTCAACTTGGTCCCACTTAGTCCCAATTTTTCCCAGTTTTCCCCACCTGTTTCCACTTGGTCCAACTTAGTCCGAATTTTTCCCAGGTTTCCCCACCTGTTTCCACTTGGTCCAACTTAGTCCCAATTTTTCCCAGTTTTCCCCACGTGTTTCAACTTGGTCCCACTTAGTCCCAATTTTTCCCAGTATTGTAAACCTGTTTCCACTTGGTTTCACTTAGTCCGAATTTTTCCCAGTTTTCCCCACCTGTTTCCACTTGGTCCCACTTAGTCCCAATTGTTCCCATTTTTGCCCACCTGTTTCCACTTGGTCCCACTTAGTCCCAATTTTTCCCAGTATTCCAAACCTGTTTCCACTTGGTCCCACTTAGTCCCAATTTTTCCCAGTTTTCCCCACGTGTTTCAACTTGGTCCCACTTAGTCCCAATTTTTCCCAGTTTTCCCCACCTGTTTCCACTTGGTCCAACTTAGTCCGAATTTTTCCCAGGTTTCCCCACCTGTTTCCACTTGGTCCCACTTAGTCCCAATTTTTCCCAGTTTTCCCCACCTGTTTCCACTTGGTCCCACTTAGTCCCAATTTTTCCCGTTATTCCAAACCTGTTTCCACTTGGTCCCACTTAGTCCCAATTTTTCCCAGTTTTCCCCACCTGTTTCCACTTGGTCCCACTTAGTCCCAGATTTTCGCAGTATTCCAAACCTGTTTCCACTTGGTCCCACTCAGTCCGAATTTTTCCCAGGTTTCCCCACCTGTTTCCACTTGGTCCCACTTAGTCCCATTTTCCCCCAGTTTTCCCCACCTGTTTCCACTTGGTCCAAGTTAGTCCCAATTTTTCCCAGTTTTCCCCACGTGTTTCAACTTGGTCCCACTTGGTCCCAATTTCCCCCAGTTTTCCCCACCTGTTTCCACTTGGTCCCACCTAGTCCCAATTTTTCCCGGTTTTCCCCACCTGCTTCCACTTGGTCCCACTTAGTCCCAATTTTTCCCAGTTTCCCCCACCTGTTTCCACTTGGTCCCACTTAGTCCCAATTTTTCCCAGTATTCCAAACCTGTTTCCACTTGGTCCCACTTAGTCCGAATTTTTCCCAAGTTTCCCCACCTGTTCCCACTTGGTCCCACTTAGTCCCAATTTTTCCCAGTTTTCCCCACCCCTTTGCACTTGGTCCCGCTTAGTCCCAATTTTTCCTAGTTTTCCCCACCTGTTTCCACTTGGTCCCACTTAGTCCCAATTTTTCCCAGTTTTTCCCACTTTTTTCCACTTGGTCCCACTTGGTCCCAATTTTCCCCAGTTTTCCCCACCTGTTTCCACTTGGTCCAACTTAGTCCCAATTTTTTCCAGGTTTCCCCACCTGTTTCCACTTGGTCCAACTTAGTCCCAATTTTCCCCAGTTTTCCCCACCTGTTTCCACTTGGTCCCACTTAGTCCCAATTTTTCCCAGTATTCCAAACCTGTTTCCACTTGGTCCCACTTAGTCCCAATTTTTCCCAGTTTTCCCCACGTGTTTCAACTTGGTCCCACTTAGTCCCAATTTTTCCCAGTTTTCCCCACCTGTTTCCACTTGGTCCCACTTAGTCCCAAATTTTCCCAGTTTTCCCGAACTGTTTCCACTTGGTCCAACTTAGTCCAAATTTTTCCCAGTTTTCCCCACGTGTTTCAACTTGGTCCCACTTGGTCCCAATTTTTCCCAGTATTCCAAACCTGTTTCCACTTGGTCCCACTTAGTCCGAATTATTCCCAGGTTTCCCCACCTGTTTCCACTTGGCCCGACTTAGTCTCATTTTTTCCCAGTTTTCCCCACCTGTTTCCACTTGGTCCAACTTAGTCCCAATTTTTCCCAGTTTTCCCCACGTGTTTCAACTTGGTCCCACTTGGTCCCAATTTTCCCCAGTTTTCCCCACCTGTTTCCACTTGGTCCCACTTAGTCCCAATTTTTCCCGGTTTTCCCCACCTGTTTCCACTTGGTCCCACTTAGTCCCCATTTTTCCCAGTTTTCCCGAACTGTTTCCACTTGGTCCCACTTAGTCCCAATTTTTCCCGGTTTTCCCCACCTGTTTCCACTTGGTCCCACTTAGTCCCAATTTTTCCCAGTATTCCAAACCTGATTCCACTTGGTCCCACTTAGTCCCAATTTTTCCCAGTTTTCCCCACCTGTTTCCACTTGGTCCCACTTAGTCCCAATTTTTCAGAGTTTTCCCTACCTGTTTACACTTGGTCCCACTTAGTCCCAATTTTCCCCAGTTTCCCCCACGTGTTTCCACTTGGTCCCACTTAGTCCCAATTTTTCCCAGTTTTCCCCACCTGTTTCCACTTGGTCCCACTTAGTCCGAATTTTTCCCAGTTTTCCCCACCTGTTTCCACTTGGTCCAACGTAGTCCCTATTTTTCCCAGTTTTCCCCACCTGTTTCCACTTGGTCCCACTTGATCCCAATTTTTCCCAGTTTTCCCCACCTGTTTCCACTTCGTCCCGCTTAGTCCCAATTTTTCCTAGTTTTCCCCACCTGTTTCCACTTGGTGCCACTTAGTCCCAATTTTTCCCAGTTTTTCCCACCTGCTTCCACTTGGTCCCACTTAGTCCCAATTTTTCCCAGTTTTCCCCACCTGTTTCTACTTGGTCCCACTTAGTCCCAGATTTTCGCAGTATTCCAAACCGGTTTCCACTTGGTCCCACTTAGTCCCTATTTTTCCCAGTTTTCCCCACCTGATTCCACCTGGTCCCACTTGATCCCAATTTTTCCCAGTTTTCCCCACCTGTTTCCACTTGGTCCCACTTAGTCCGAATTTTTCCCAGTTTTCCCCACCTGTTTCTACTTGGTCCAACGTAGTCCCTATTTTTCCCAGTTTTCCCCACCTGTTTCCACTTGGTCCCACTTGATCCCCATTTTTTTCCAGTTTTCCCCACCTGTTTCCACTTCGTCCCGCTTAGGCCCAATTTTTCCTAGTTTTCCCCACCTGTTTCCACTTGGTCCCACTTAGTCCCAATTTTCCCCAGTTTCTCCCACCTGTTTCCACTTGGTCCAACTTAGTCCCAATTTTTCCCAGTTTTCCCCACGTGTTTCAACTTGGTCCCACTTGGTCCCAATTTCCCCCAATTTTCCCCACCTGTTTCCACTTGGTCCCACCTAGTCCCAATTTTTCCCGGTTTTCCCCACCTGCTTCCACTTGGTCCCACTTAGTCCCAATTTTTCCCAGTTTTCCCCGACTGTTTCCACTTGGTCCCACTTAGTCCCAATTTTTCCCAGTATTCCAAACCTGTTTCCACTTGGTCCCACTTAGTCCGAATTTTTCCCAAGTTTCCCCACCTGTTCCCACTTGGTCCCACTTAGTCCCAATTTTTCCCAGTTTTCCCCACCTGTTTCCACTTGGTCCCACTTGGTCCCAATTTTTCCCAGTTTTCCCCACCCCTTTCCACTTGGTCCCGCTTAGTCCCAATTTTTCCTAGTTTTCCCCACCTGTTTCCACTTGGTCCCACTTAGTCCCAATTTCTCCCAGTTTTTCCCACTTTTTTCCACTTGGTCCCACTTGGTCCCAATTTTCCCCAGTTTTCCCCACCTGTTTCCACTTGGTCCAACTTAGTCCGAATTTTTCCCAGGTTTCCCCACCTGTTTCCACTTGGTCCAACTTAGTCCCAATTTTCCCCAGTTTTCCCCACCTGTTTCCACTTGGTCCCACTTAGTCCTAATTTTTCCCAGTATTCCAAACCTGTTTCCACTTGGTCCCACTTAGTCCCAATTTTTCCCAGTTTTCCCCACCTGTTTCCACTTGGTCCCACTTAGTCCCAATTTTTCCCAGTTTTCCCCACCTGTTTCCACTTGGTCCCACTTAGTCCCAATTTTTCCCACTTTTTGCCACGTGTTTCAACTTGGTCCCACTTGGTCCCAATTTTTCCCAGTATTCCAAACCTGTTTCCACTTGGTCCCACTTAGTCCGAATTTTTCCCAGGTTTCCCCACCTGTTTCCACTTGGTCCCACTTAGTCCCATTTTTTCCCAGTTTTCCCCACCTGTTTCCACTTGGTCCAACTTAGTCCCAATTTTTCCCAGTTTTCCCCACGTGTTTCAACTTGGTCCCACTTGGTCCCAATTTTCCCCAATTTTCCCCACCTGTTTCCACTTGGTCCCACTTAGTCCCAATTTTTCCCGGTTTTCCCCACCTGTTTCCACTTGGTCCCACTTAGTCCCAATTTTTCCCAGTTTTCCCCAACTGTTTCCACTTGGTCCCACTTAGTCCCAATTTTTCCCAGTTTTCCCCACCTGTTTCCACTTGGTCCAACTTAGTCCCAATTTTTCCCAGTATTCCAAACCTGATTCCACTTGGTCCCACTTAGTCCCAATTTTCCCGAGTTTTCCCCACCTGTTTCCACTTGGTCCCACTTAGTCCCAATTTTTCAGAGTTTTCCCTACCTGTTTACACTTGGTCCTACTTAGTCCCAATTTTCCCCAGTTTTCCCCACGTGTTTCAACTTGGTCCCACTTAGTCCCAATTTTTCCCAGTTTTCCCCACCTGTTTCCACTTGGTCCCACTTAGTCCGAATTTTTCCCAGTTTTCACCACCTGTTTCTACTTGGTCCAACGTAGTCCCTATTTTTCCCAGTTTTCCCCACCTGTTTCCACTTGGTCCCACTTGATCCCAATTTTTCCCAGTTTTCCCCACCTGTTTCCACTTCGTCCCGCTTAGTCCCAATTTTTCCTAGTTTTCCCCACCTGTTTCCACTTGGTCCCACTTAGTCCCAATTTTTCCCAGTTTTTCCCACCTGCTTCCACGTGGTCCCACTTAGTCCCAATTTTTCCCAGTTTTCCCCACCTGTTTCCACCTGGTCCCACTTAGTCCCAATTTTCCCCAGTTTTCCCCACGTGGTTCAACTTGGTCCCACTTAGTCCCAATTTTTCCCAGTATTCCAAACCTGTTTCCACTTGGTCCCACTTAGTCCGAATTTTTCCCAAGTTTCCCCACCTGTTTCCACTTGGTCCCACTTAGTCCCAATTTTTCCCAGTATTCCAAACCTGTTTCCACTTGGTCCCACTTAGTCCCAATGTTCCCAGTTTTCCCCACCTGTTTCCACTTGGTCCCACTTAGTCCCAATTTTTCCTAGTTTTCCCCACCTGTTTCCACTTGGTCTCACTTGGTGCCAATTTTCCCCAGTTTTCCCCACCTGTTTCTACTTGGTCCAAAGTAGTCCCAGGTTTTCCCAGTTTTCCCCACCTGTTTCCACTTGGTCCCACTTAGTCCCAATTTTTCCCAGTTTTCCCCAGTTGTTTCCACTTGGTCCAACGTAGTCCCAATTTTTCCCAGTTTCCCCCACGTGTTTCAACTTGGTCCCACTTAGTCCCAATTTTCCCCAGTTTTCCCCGCCCTTTTCCACTTGGTCCCACTTAGTCCCAATTTTTCCCAGGTTTCCCCACCTGTTTCCACTTGGTCCCACTTAGTCCCAATTTTTCCTAGTTTTCCCCACCTGTTTCCACTTGGTCCCACTTAGTCCCAATTTTTCCCAGTATTCCAAACCTGTTTCCACTTGGTCCCACTTAGTCCCAATTTTCCGCAGTTTTCCCCACCTGTTTCCACTTAGTCCCACTTAGTCACAATTTTTCCCAGTTTTCCCCACCTGTTTCCTGAAAGTGCTGCCCTGGGTCGTTGTGGGTGCCGGAGGGCTCGGGGCCGGCAAGACCAGTGGGGCAGGCACGCGAGGAGTCTCCCTGGATGTTGTTATTGGGGGTAGAACCGGATACACGAACACCAACGGAGGCGAGAGCAGCGACAACAGAGGCAAGGTCCATGCTGATTGTGGTCCGGCAGAAAATCCCAGTCTATGAAGAAAATTGAGGGGAATTATTCTAAATACATCTGAGTGTCCAAAACTGTCCGAATGAATTTAAATAATCCATTTATGTAAAATTGTATGGCCGATCTGGCCCGCGAGCGCGCGTCAACGGCAAATGGCGATTCCAGCTAAAATAGCGGAATGCGGCGGATTTACGGGAAATGGACCGCGGAATCAAATCAGGCATATCAGAAATATATAGGAAATATCCTGTGACTGAGCTGCGAGGCGGCAATTCCGCCGAAGCAAAGAAAATGACCAAAATGTAGCCAATCTGGGCAGAATGTCTGAAAATCTGAGCAGATGGGGCTAGCCGCACTTACACTCCCCCTCCAAAAACACACTGGGGTGTGTCGCTACGTCAACGAAGAACGTAGTGCGGGTAAGTCCCAGAAAAACATAGAATTGTAGCCTCGATGGGGCTAAATCTGCTTGATCTGACCTGATTTGGGCTGAATTGGCACTGAATCAGGCTGGATGAACCTGAAATGAGACAGAATGAGAAGTGACGAACAGTCCTCCGTGCTGTAAAACATTAGGTCACGGGCTAAAAAGCATGTAAACGTATCGAGAATCGATACCAAACCATGCATTGGTTGAGAATGAGGTAGATTATTGGTGGATTGAGTGGGGGGATCAAGAATTGGAGTGACATCTCAGCGCTCTGGCACAGTTTCGCTGTCGCGGGCACGCTACGGTGTCCTCGCCGAACTCTACATCGTGTTATCCCGCTTTTCTCGTTCTGAAAAGTACAGCATGCGGCTCAGATTTGGCGCATCTGGTGGATGATCACAAGATTCAGCAAAAATGAGAATGAACTTGAGCAGAGATTGAGGGGATTAAGCAATCACAGAGAGGTTAAACAAAGACACATGTAGTATACAGACCCTAAGTGAACCACCGAAGGTAAAGATGTGTTTCCGTTCACTTAGATCTAAACAGATCTTTGAGGAATGAGGGGAGATGACAAGGAAATCAATCTAAATTGTCCTAACATGAGTAAATTCCCTGAGATGAAGATGAAATGAAGCGGAATGTGTACAACTGAAACTACCAACACCTTCGTTTAGACTAAAGTTAATATATATTGTCGTTTATTCAGCTCAATTGTGCTTTCCGGCACGTTAGTTCGCGAGCATCTAACAGATTCTATCAAAATGTGGATCATGTGATGATGCATCATGATGGGACATGCTGGCCCTGGATCCTTGGCATGTAACGCGCCGAAGGTTCGCTGAAGGCACTTTACTGACAGTATATAACTGAGAGACACCGAATTTACAGTGGCGGTGGTGTCAATCGACTTGGACAAGGCCAATCTTTCGATGGAGTCCCACAAGACACTTGGATTCACCATTCTCGACAGTTTCTGGTCGAATTGAGCTCACATTGGCGTGTGCCAAAAATACAACGAAGCTTACGGACTTCAGAGGTTGCTGTTAGAAGTCCCTAGAGCTCCTAGATGAAGATTGTCTGAACAATTGACGTCTGGGTTTCGTACAACAGTGGCAGAATGATGGACAAACCTGAGAAATTCAAGGTAAATTTGAGGATCCTGGATCTGAATCTGGACTTTGGCGTCAGCATCACAGCAAATGAAGGTGAGATCTGAGTTCCTGGCGTCGCATCTGGTGCAGCCAGTACTACAGGGGTTACCTGTAGGGGTGAATGTCGCTGGCCAGCGTTTTGATTATGTACATTTGCTTCCATCTGCACGAGTAGCCAAATTCCAAAGATGCACAGACCAACAGAGACAAGATTACCCCGAATCTGCCTGAATCAAGCCTGAGTTTGGTTTTTTCTGAACACGGCAGCACACTCCGTCAGCGTATCTACGCCTTGTCTGCCTAACGGAGACCAAAGAAAAGTTGATTGACGTCAAATTATCAAACATTCGCAGTTCTCCACATCATGACATAAACAGAAAGAATGAACAGTGGATTGAGCAGAATGTGGTAGGATGGCTTCCTTAATTCGGCCAAGCACGAATGCATGTGACCACCAACCTGTCTGGCCTGGCCCTCGTACGGCTTGGGCGCTGCAGATCAGCGGCCGAACTTGAAGCTTGGTCCTCATTTGGTTCCTGGGCTGGCCTGACCGCAGGAGGGGGGATCGACGGATCAGCCCTGGAATGTGGCTGCTGAGGGCCGTAAAAGGCTGGATCTCGATTCACCACAGGTCGTTTTCCGTCGCTCTCCACTTGTCTGTCTGGTTTCGACAAACAATCTGTCAGGAGTACTCCAATTTCGGGGTGCTTCTTGAGGAAGTCGATGAACCCCTTGGTGTACCCATGGACAAAAGATTGGGCTGGTTCCCAGTTGTTGTGACTGGAATCAAAGCCCCTCCACTCACACAGAAATTCCCATTCGCCCTTGGCGTCACGTCTTGCTTCAACAATCCTCTTGAGTTCGTACTTCCCCCCTTCGATTACCCGATCGGACAAGTGTTTTGCAGTCCAAAAAAGGGGTTTAACTCGATCTTTGGGGGAGGGGATCTCTCTCTTGAGGCGATCGCCCGAAACGTCAATTTCCCTGCTGACATCCACACGAATCCTCCACCTGTTCTCCCCAAGACGTGCTGTAACAGCAAATGGCCCCTCCCACAAGGGAAGAAGCTTGTCATCTCCGTCCAGGGTGGTTTCGGATTTTCGAAGCCAAACTCGATCATCGACTTCAAAATTGTGGGGGTTTTTTCGACCTTGATTTTGAACCCAAAGCCAGTCAGCTTGATGCTTCTCGATTAATTTCGACACAGATTTATCTGCTCGTTGGACTTCGTCCAAAAACAGCGAAGCATCCTTACAGGGGCGAGGATTATTCAACGGCATGTTCCACCAACACTTCTTTCGTCCAAAGACAATTTCATTTGGAGAAAGGCCATGATACAAAGGCGTGTTGTGGTAACGGCGAAGCAATGCGAAGAGAACTTCCATCCAATGGAAATCCTTTTCACTCGCGAGCTCCTTACGAAGCATATTAATTATTGAGCGGCCGGCTCTTTCGCCAGGCAGCGCTCGATGCGAGTGGATTTCACATCGGAGGTGGTGGATTCCAAGGCGAGCACACAATTCTCTCCACCATTCGGAGGTGTACTCTTTGCCTGAATCCGTGACCACCTCGGATGGGACGTCCCAGCCTCCCATCCAGGTCTGCGCGCACCACTTGGCGGCAGCCTTGCCAGTCATCGACTCAATGTTGCAAGGCAACACTTGAATATAGCCGGAATGACGGCACTGAATGAGGAGCACACCATTGACTTTTTTATTAGTCCAATGGCACTCTTCGTCATCGAGTTCACCGAGATGGAAGAAATCACTGGTGACTCTGTTAAAGAGACGCTCCGGAATAGGATGAGGCCTCAGATGGCCGTGCTTCTTCGCGCTGGGGGGCGTCGAAACAGCACATTGGGCACATCCGGCAGCTACTTTCATGCAATGAGTGTAGAGCCTCGATCCAAACAACCTATGCTTAATCATCGACCACAGTCGACGGCCATGTGCGTGGGGGGACTCCCATTTGTGCCACCAGTTTAACACTCGGGGGGCTAGGGCGTCTGGCACACACAATTTACCCTCCATCCACAGCTTCCCCCCATCCAACGAGTACTCAGCAAAAATCCCATCCCTGTGAGCATCTTTGGATTTGAGATTTCCAAAGACCTCTTTAAACATGGGATCCTGCAGGTAATCGGACGTCCAGTCACGGATGATCAGGGAATCCTTAGGCAGGGGTGGAGTTTTGGCCGGATCTCGACGCTTAATGCCCTCGATCAACCGAAATCTACTTACTCGTCGGGTATAGTCAAACCGTTTCACACTCCCTGAGGAGGGATCGGTGACTTTTTCCACGACTTTCAGCGTTTTGGTGCAGATCTCGTGAGCATGCGCTGGATCTGTGATGGCCGTTATGTCGTGACACGGCAATGCGTGCTGTTTAACAGCGCACTGCATGCATGCACGTCAAATGAGTTTCTTTTCTTCCTGATCCCATTCGATGATGACATGGCGGTCCTGCTCCGTACCATGGATGTTGGTACTTTGCAGCCCCTCTGAGGCGGGGTAAGCCCATCGGCTCAGAGCATCCGCTACCGTGTTGTGTTTTCCAGGCAGATACGACACATGGAGGTCAAACAGAGAGAGAAATTCGTGCCATCTGGCCCGTCGACCAGCTGGGCTCGCGACAGTATCAATGTGTTCGGTGGCCCAATACTCCAGAGATCGATGATCCGTCAGGACCTCGACTCGATTGGTGCCAACCCACGATTGGTACTTTTTTAAAGCACAGATGATGGCGTAAGTCTCTTGCTCACGCGGCGACCATTGCATTTGGCGTGGGGCTAGCTTCCGTGACCAAAATGCAAGAGGGTAATGATCGCCGGTGGCTTCATCAACCTGTTCAAGGACAGCTCCGATCACGTACCTAGATGCGTCGGTTCTAATGTAGAAGGGTCTGTCAAATTGGGGCACATGCAACGTGGCGACTTCGCAGAGGGCTGCCTTCAAGTGATGGAAGGCCTCCTCGCACTCGTCAGTCCACTTGACACGAACCTTTGAACCTGCCTTGCCCGCATCTCTCCCTACCTTCAATAATTCAGTGAGGGGGGCAGCAAATTTGGCATAATTCGGCACAAAAGTGTGATAAAAATTGCAACAACCCAGGAATCCTCTCAACTCCGTGATCGTCTCAGGGCGCTTCCACTTCTGAATAGCGACGAGCTTCCCTGGACTGGGTCGTCGAGTGCCATTCTCTAGGAGAGAACCACAAAATTCGACTGATTTTAAAAATAATTTTCCCTTCTTTGGCCCACAAATTAGCTGATTGGCGTCAAGAATGTCCAAAACTTGGTTCAGCTGCTTCTCATGTAGGGCCACCAGCTCGGCTTCGGTCAGTCCCTCCCCCTCCGTCGCGATGATTATGTCATCTATGTACACACTCACGAAGGCACGAAGCTCCGGATGGGTTGTGAACAGCACATCCTCCATCATTCTTTGAAAAAATGAGGGGGCGTTCTTCAATCCCATGGGCATGACGGTCCACTGGACTGGGCCACATGGCGTGCACATACAGGTGAGAGGTCTGCTGTCCTTCCTCAACGGCATTTGGTGAAAGCCGTGACGGAGATCCAGCACAGAGAACAAACGACCTCTTGCCCTCTTGGCGATTTCCTCCTCAATGAGGGGCAGGGGGTGTGAATCCGCCTTTGTTTCGGCGTTGAGATTGCGAAAATCAACCACCATTCGCCAACCATCAATGGTGTTCTGGTCTGCAGGCGGTGGCTTCGGGACTGTGAAGGGTGAACAGCACCATTCGCTGGTCATACAACCCTCAAGCCAACCAAATTCCCTGAGATTTCTCTCGATGATTTTTCTGAGAATCTCATGTTTGTGTCCATGATTTTCATAAGGGCGCTGTTTTTTTGCCTTGTACCCTTCACGAAGCTCGATGAAGGCTTCACCGAACTGTCCACGGACAGGGGGATCTTTGATCAACTTTCCGGAAAGGGTTGTGTCCTTCCGTTCCTCAAAAATCTTTTCTCTTGACTTGGAACACAATTCAGTGTCCACCTGATCGCCAGGAATTACTGTCGAAAAAACTTTGGCGACTTCTTCGGCTTTGGCAGGCAGAATCTTCTTACGGATGTCCCTAAACAGGTCCGTATCCACTGCCTCTTGAAGATAGGTGGGTCGTGTGTCGAAATCCCAGAGATTTTCTTCGCGATCCAGCTCCTCGAAAGGATCCATGAAAGCTTCCACAGGGGGTTTTTCATAAAAAACTCTGAATTTGCGGCGCGATTGGAGATTTTTCCTCGCCCGTGCACTGAAGATTCTTTTCGATGTCGACCGTATTGGGGAAGAGGGAGACGAGGCGGATCCATTGGACGTTGAATCACCTTGGGTATCTGACGAACAAAAATCAGAAAAAATAGATTCATCATCAGTACCACGCTCAACCTCAGATTCAGACCCAACACAGGAATCTGTACTAGAATCAGCAGAATTAGAGTCAGAAAGCTTTCCATCCACCAGGAATGCAAGCGAACTCCAGGACCGCTGTGGCAGGGGACCTGTGTCGTCCCTGACATACAGCTTAATCTTCCTGGGAAGTTCGATGTAATCAACACAAATGTCCTGTAATTCCTGAAACCAAGGCTTGTCGTTCCACAAGGGCACAACTAAAATTGCCTGGGTCTTATCTTGCTTGATTTTGTGGATGACCTGCTGGATTAAGTGAAACGGAGGATTAATCCACAACTTCTTGTCCCATTTGTGGGTCCAAGCGTCGCTGAAGTGCTTGTCAAAGCGCTTGTTCATACGGTTAGCAAAGGCATCATACTGGGGCCAAAAAGAATGATGTTCATGAAAGTATTCACAAATTGCATCGCGCCATTTGTCGACAACTCTGTAGGATGAAGAGTGCCAGCGCGAAGGGCGTCGTGGCTGGGAGTCCCTACGAAGACATTCTAACTCTTGGGAGTAATCGGCACTCCCATTCACCTCTGCAATGGTGACATCTTCACCAAATTTTGGTGTCACCTTTTGCTTCAAAAATTCTTCTGCACTTTTAAACCCTGCGTGCAAAAAACGAAATTCAGGACGCTCCAAAGGACCTGACTCCAGCAAAAAACAACGACGATGACCTACGGGCGCTACCCTGTTCTTGCGAAGCCAAGGATGGCCCAAGTAAAGGTCATATTTTATGTCAGCACGGTAGAAGTAGTCATCCTTAAGGACAACTTCTTCCACATTTTGCTCTTCCCAAAGGTCTTGAGCGACCAAATGGGTGGATATATAACAACCGCGTTGCCCACCTGCGAGAGAATGTCCAGAAACTCCCTCGAGGGTAACAGGATGAGGCGACTCAAACACGCAGTCGTCGGGTAAGAATGCATTGGATTGGAGATTTACCTCTGATCCATTATCACACAAACAGGTGGCGAGGTGGAAATTTCCCTTGCAATCAGAGACCCACAGCTTTGTGACAAACTGACGAGCCCTGTGCTTGGACTGTGCACCAACCTCGTCCACTACAACAGAAGGATCCGCTGCCGGATCCAGGGGAGAGGAGACAAGTGACCCTACATCAAGTAATGGTCGATCAGGAATTTGGGGATCATGCCTGAAATCGCCTGGGGAGGGGCGATTTTCGTGGCTCCCCTAGGCGTTCTGACCTCCAGCGGCTGCATTAACATTGTGAACGCAGCCTGTTTCGTCGATCCATTCATCTTGGAACGGATCATCCGCTGGATTCAGAGCATTTTCGACGTAATCTCGATCCGCATCAGACACCTGGTCTGCACCTGAGACCTGATCCACACGATGGTTTCCCTTTCCACGTCCACGGCCACGGCCGCCGGATGATGGGCCACCACCGTCGCCACGCCCTCTGCCCTTACCAGAGAAGGGGGTTCCCGAAGGATTTCCCTTACCTTTACCCTGTGATCCTGGAGCATTTCCTTTATTTGTACCGGATTGAGGGGTTTGGCCTGGATTTCGATTTCCGCCTCCGGCGTTGACATTGGGACTTGTCTGGCCATTCGGCTGCCCACCGGAGCCGGATGGAGTCCGATTCCCTTTGCCTTGGAACCCGCCAGGGCCTCCGGTAGTTTTGTTTCCACCGGAGGGAGTCGAATTACCCTTTCCCCCCTTGGCACCATGCACCTGTCTGTCATTCCTGTCTGAATTCTGCGGATTACTGACATTTTCACCAATCACCTTGTGATCGTAAGCAGACCATCGGTGATTAGCAGTGGAATGCGTCTTAGCTCGGTTCGTAGAACCTAGAAGGAGACAGATGCTACAATGATCCTGAACATTCCGGGTGTCATTCACCTTTTTGTTACCCTTTTGGGCCCCATTTTGGGTGTTTTGCTGGGTATTCCTGTTTCCCCCAAGACCCTCATGGAAATTTTGATTGGCGGCGTCAGCGAGCCTCTCAACCTCTTCCCACAGTTCCTGCGGAGTAAACGAAAACACCCAGTTCCTGGCCTTCAGACGATTGCCATGGAAACTTACTCCCCTATTGAGGACTTGGACAAACAAGTCCCGATCCTCGTGTTCATTAAACTTGATTTTCCACGTGTTTTCGGTGAATTTCACCTTGGTAAACGACGTGGGGGAGCACTTTTGAAGTGCCTCCCTGACGGTAAACCGGTTGGCCGAGGCGTCAAAGCCATCGATCTCCGCCCACCAGGTCTTGACCTTTTCTTCGGATTGTTTATTCCGAAGGGTGGCGGCGGTTTCAGAGGGGATCTTGTCAAAAATCAGATTTTTCAGCTCGGCACTAGAAAATTTTTCGCCTGAATGTTCAGATTCTTCTACGAGATTCCAGAAGCGCTGTCTCTTGTCCTGCACTTCGTGCAAGATTAATCGAGAGAATGAAGGAAAATTCTTCAACATCTGGTGGTAATGGTCCTCAGGCAGTCGGGATCCACGTACCTCCAACTGTTTCCACACCTCATCAAAGGTAAGGGGGGAACTTGAATCTTCACGATCACTCCAGGTTCTGAGCCAAGTGTTGGCCGGCGCTCCCTCAAGGCAGTCCAAGAGCGCCATCAGGAACTGATCATCCTGGAGTTTTTGAGTCTTAACCCACAGTTTAAATTCCCGTTGGAACTGAGGCCAACGTCTGGGGTTTCCATTATACTTCGGTTGCTTGGCAACCTGACGAAGTCGCAATGAAGTGGGATTTAGGAGTGAATCCAGCCCAACACCGGCCGTAATGGTAGACACCTTGGCGGCATCATTAGCCACACCAGCTCCGGCGAGGGTCTGGGCGAGCAACATCTGGGCAATTGCATTGGAATCAACAGCAGGAAAGGTAGTACGGGAGGCAGTTCTTTTGGCATTCTGAACCTCAGTCCTAGCCTTCGCCGATCTACTCTGTGATCGAGAGATTGTAACCCTTTCCTTTAACTTAGTCCTGCTGATCCGTGCATCGGTGGTCTTAGAGTCCACCGAAGGAGCAATCGAAAAAATTTCTGTCGCCTCCTCCGACGGTTCTGTTGTCTGATCCACCGATGATGCGCCCTCAGACCTCATGTGGGTCTTCAAAAGATCTTTAATTCCCAGCGTCTGAATGATGAGTTGCATTTGATCTTTGAGCAATTGGAGCTCAGAGTCTCGCTGAGATCTGCAAGAGCAGTCGGCAGGACAGTACATACCGTGCCCTGAAGGGCCTGAGCAGGCTGTCGGACCGCTAATCTCAGTGGTTCGCAGCCAGGAGTCCACTTGGGGAGCTCCTTCAGTCCTAATTTCTAGGCTTGCCTGCCTAGCTGCCTCTAAAATTCCTTCCTCAACCGCGGCGGCTAGATCGTCGCGGATGGAAACAGAGGGATGAGGGGCGGAGGGCCCGGCAACCGGTGCCTTGGTCTTCTCCTTCGGGAAGGGGCTTACCTCCCAGATCTGCAAGAAAATGGCAAAAGATTCATCTTCTTGAGAACACCACCACATCCTGGTATTAATTTCTTCTTGAAGGAGGAAAAAATATTCAAATAAAAAATCAGAGGCGATTCTTTCTTGTCCTATCAGCTTAGACGTGGCTAATAGACACAGGGCCTCAAGCGCCTCAAGGTTACGGGCCACTTCCGAAGACAAATGGTTGTCCCATTGTGCCCATGAGGCTGGTCGATTATAGGTAGGTACCTCACCTGGACCACCCATCTCAATGTCGTCAATGTCGGCATCGATGGTCTCGAAATGTGGACATTGGTAGGGAGTATTAGTACCTGCCAGGTCCGTAAGCTCCACCGGAGCGTTGCCATTAGCGTAAGCTGGGAGATTCCAGCTGCTTGATGGCCAATTTCGACTGGGATCTTGATTGTAATCTGGGCCTCCACAGCTGCTGATTTGTGTCCTTCTTGGGCAATTTGGGCTAGCGCAAGGCATTCCTCTCAAGGCCTCGTTCGCACAGCACCACGGGAGCGTGATCGTTACGTCTCCGGAGGTGGCGGAGTCTACGGGGACATACTGAGGGGCTAGCTGTGGTTGGGACACCAAAGGAACAACATTCAGGTAGCCTCTGCTACCATGAAAGTGCTGCCCTGGGTCGTTGTGGGTGCCGGAGGGCTCGGGGCCGGCAAGACCAGTGGGGCAGGCACGCGAGGAGTCTCCCTGGATGTTGTTATTGGGGGTAGAACCGGATACACGAACACCAACGGAGGCGAGAGCAGCGACAACAGAGGCAAGGTCCATGCTGATTGTGGTCCGGCAGAAAATCCCAGTCTATGAAGAAAATTGAGGGGAATTATTCTAAATACATCTGAGTGTCCAAAACTGTCCGAATGAATTTAAATAATCCATTTATGTAAAATTGTATGGCCGATCTGGCCCGCGAGCGCGCGTCAACGGCAAATGGCGATTCCAGCTAAAATAGCGGAATGCGGCGGATTTACGGGAAATGGACCGCGGAATCAAATCCGGCATATCAGAAATATATAGGAAATATCCTGTGACTGAGCTGCGAGGCGGCAATTCCGCCGAAGCAAAGAAAATGACCAAAATGTAGCCAATCTGGCCAGAATGTCTGAAAATCTGAGCAGATGGGGCTAGCCGCACTTACATTTCCACTTGGTCCCACTTAGTCCCAATTTTTCCCAGTTTTCCCCACGTGTTTCAACTTGGTCCCACTTAGTCCCAATTTTTCCCAGTATTCCAAACCTGTTTCCACTTGGTTTCACTTAGTCCGAATTTTTCCCAGTTTTCCCCACCTGTTTCCACTTGGTCCCACTTAGTCCCAATTGTCCCCAGTGTTCCCCACCTGTTTCCACTTGGTCCCACTTAGTCCCAATTTTTCCCAGTTTTCCCCACCTGTTTCCACTTGGTCCCACTTGGTCCCAATTTTTCCCAGTTTTCCCCACCTGTTTCTACTAGGTCCAACGTAGTCCCAATTTTTCCCAGTTTTCCCCACCTGTTTCCACTTGGTCCCACTTAGTCCCAATTTTTCCCAGTTTTCCCCAGTTGTTTCCACTTGGTCCAACGTAGTCCCAATTTTTCCCAGTTTCCTCCACGTGTTTCAACTTGGTCCCACTTGGTCCCAATTTTTCCCAGTTTTCCCCACTTGTTTCCACTTGGTCCCACTTAGTCCCAATGTTCCCCAGTTTTCCCCACCTGTTTCCACTTTGCCCCACTTAGTCCCAATTTTTCTCAGTTTTCCCCACCTGTTTCCACTTGGTCCCACTTAGTCCCAATTTTTCCCAGGTTTCCCCACCTGTTTCCATTTGGTCCCACTTAGTCCCAATTTTTCCCAGTATTCCAAACGTGTTTCCACTTTGTCCCACTTAGTCTCAATTTTCCTGAGTTTTTCCCACCTGTTTCCACTTGGTCCCACTTAGTCCCAATTTTTCCCAGTTTTCCCCACCTGTTTCCACTTGGTCCCACTTACTCCCAATTTTTCCCAGTTTTCCCCACGTGTTTCAACTTGGTCCCACTTAGTCCCAATTTTTCCCAGTATTGTAAACCTGTTTCAACTTGGTTTCACTTAGTCCGAATTTTTCCGAGTTTTCCCCACCTGTTTCCACTTGGTCCCACTTAGTCCCAATTGTTCCCACTTTTGCCCACCTGTTTCCACTTGGTCCCACTTAGTCCCAATTGTTCCCAGTATTCCAAACCTGTTTCCACTTGGTCCCACTTAGTCCCAATTTTTCCCAGTTTTCCCCACCTGTTTCCACTTGGTTCCACCTAGTCCCAATTTTTCCCAGTTTTCCCCACGTGTTTCAACTTGGTCCCACTTAGTCCCAATTTTTCCCAGTATTGTAAACCTGTTTCAACTTGGTTTCACTTAGTCCGAATTTTTCCCAGTTTTCCCCACCTGTTTCCACTTGGTCCCACTTAGTCCCAATTGTTCCCATTTTTGCCCACCTGTTTCCACTTGGTCCCACTTAGTCCCAATTTTTCCCAGTATTCCAAACCTGTTTCCACTTGGTCCCACTTAGTCCCAATTTTTCGGAGTATTCCAAACCTGTTTCCACTTGGTCCCACTTAGTCCCAATTTTTCCCAGTTTTCCCCACCTGTTTCCACTTGGTCCAACTTAGTCCCAACTTTCCCCAGTTTTCCCAACCTGTTTCCACTTGGTCCCACTTAGTCCCAATTTTTCCCAGTATTCCAAACCTGTTTCCACTTAGTCCCACTTAGTCCCAATTTTTCCCAGTTTTCCCCACCTGTTTCCACTTGGTCCCACTTAGTCCCAATTTTTCCCAGTTTTCCCCACCTGTTTCCACTTGGTCCCACTTAGTCCCAATTTTTCCCATTATTCGAAACCTGTTTCCACTTGGTCCCACTTAGTCCCAATTTTTCCCAGTTTTCCCCACCTGTTTCCACTTGGTCCCACTTAGTCCCAATTTTTCGAAGTATTCCAAACCTGTTTCCACTTGGTCCCACTTAGTCCGAATTTTTCCCAGGTTTCCCCACCTGTTTCCACTTGGTCCCACTTAGTCCCATGTTTCCCCAGTTCTCCCCACCTGTTTCCACTTGGTCCAACTTAGTCCCAATTTTTCCCAGTTTTCCCCACGTGTTTCAACTTGGTCCCACTTGGTCCCAATTTCCCCCAGTTTTCCCCACCTGTTTCCACTTGGTCCCACTTAGTCCCAATTTTTCCCGGTTTTCCCCACCTGCTTCCACTTGGTCCCACTTAGTCCCAATTTTTCCCAGTTTTCCCCACCTGTTTCCACTTGGTCCCACTTAGTCCCAATTTTTCCCAGTATTCCAAACCTGTTTCCACTTGGTCCCACTTAGTCCGAATTTTTCCCAAGTTTCCCCACCTGTTCCCACTTGGTCCCACTTAGTCCCAATTTTTCCCAGTTTTCCCCACCTGTTTCCACTTGGTCCCACTTGGTCCCAATTTTTCCCAGTTTTCCCCACCTGTTTCCACTTGGTCCCGCTTAGTCCCAATTTTTCCTAGTTTTCCCCACCTGTTTCCACTTGGTCCCACTTAGTCCCAATTTTTCCCAGTTTTTCCCACTTTTTTCCACTTGGTCCCACTTGGTCCCAATTTTCCCCAGTTTTCCCCACCTGTTTCCACTTGGTCCAACTTAGTCCGAATTTTTCCCAGGTTTCCCCACCTGTTTCCACTTGGTCCAACTTAGTCCCAATTTTCCCCAGTATTCCAAACCTGTTTCCACTTGGTCCCACTTAGTCCCAATTTTTCCCAGTTTTTCCCCACCTGTTTCCACTTGGTCCCACTTAGTCCCACTTAGTCTCAATTTTTCCCACTTTTCCCCACGTGTTTCAACTTGGTCCCACTTGGTCCCAATTTTTCCCAGTATTCCAAACCTGTTTCCACTTGGTTTCACTTAGTCCGAATTTTTCCCCAGTTCTCCCCACCTGTTTCCACTTGGTCCAACTTAGTCCCAATTTTTCCCAGTTTTCCCCACGTGTTTCAACTTGGTCCCACTTGGTCCGAATTTCCCCCAGTTTTCCCCACCTGTTTCCACTTGGTCCCACTTAGTCCCAATTTTTCCCGGTTTTCCCCACCTGCTTCCACTTGGTCCCACTTAGTCCCAATTTTTCCCAGTTTTCCCCACCTGTTTCCACTTGGTCCCACTTAGTCCCAATTTTTCCCAGTATTCCAAACCTGTTTCCACTTGGTCCCACTTAGTCCAAATTTTTCCCAAGTTTCCCCACCTGTTCCCACTTGGTCCCACTTAGTCCCAATTTTTCCCAGTTTTCCCCACCTGTTTCCACTTGGTCCCACTTGGTCCCAATATTTCCCAGTTTTCCCCACCCCTTTCCACTTGGTCCCGCTTAGTCCCAATTTTTCCTAGTTTTTCCCACCTGTTTCCACTTGGTCCCACTTAGTCCCAATTTTTCCCAGTTTTTCCCACTTTTTTCCACTTGGTCCCACTTGGTCCCAATTTTCCCCAGTTTTCCCCACCTGTTTCCACTTGGTCCAACTTAGTCCGAATTTTTCCCAGGTTTCCCCACCTGTTTCCACTTGGTCCCACTTAGTCCCAATTTTTCCCAGTATTCCAAACCTGTTTCCACTTGGTCCCACTTAGTCCCAATTTTTCCCAGTTTTCCCCACCTGTTTCCACTTGGTCCCACTTAGTCCCACTTAGTCCCAATTTTTCCCACTTTTCCCCACGTGTTTCAACTTGGTCCCACTTGGTTCCAATTTTTCCCAGTATTCCAAACCTGTTTCCACTTGGTCCCACTTAGTCCGAATTTTTCCCAGGTTTCCCCACCTGTTTCCACTTGGTCCCACTTAGTCCCATTTTTTCCCAGTTTTCCCCACCTGTTTCCACTTGGTCCAACTTAGTCCCAATTTTTCCCAGTTTTCCCCACGTGTTTCAACTTGGTCCCACTTGGTCCCAATTTTCCCCAGTTTTCCCCACCTGTTTCCACTTGGTCCCACTTAGTCCCAATTTTTCCCGGTTTTCCCCACCTGTTTCCACTTGGTCCCACTTAGTCCCAATTTTTCGCAGTATTCCAAACCTGTTTCCACTTGGACCCACTTAGTCCGAATTTTTCCCAGGTTTCCCCACCTGTTTCCACTTGGTGCCACTTAGTCCCATTTTTCCCCAGTTTTGCCCACCTGTTTCCACTTGGTCCAACTTAGTCCCAATTTTTCCCGGTTTTCCCCACCTGTTTCCACTTGGTCCCACTTAGTCCCAATTTTTCCCAGTATTCCAAACCTGATTCCACTTGGTCCCACTTAGTCCGAATTTTTCCCAGTTTTCCCCACCCCTTTCCACTTGGTCCCGCTTAGTCCCAATTTTTCCTAGTTTTCCCCACCTGTTTCCACTTGGTCCCACTTAGTCCCAATTTTCCTCAGTTTTCCCCACCTGTTTCCACTTGGTCCCACTTAGTCCCAATTTTTCTCAGTTTTCCCCACCTGTTTCCACTTGGTCCCACTTAGTCCGAATTTTTCCCAGGTTTCCCCACCTGTTTCCACTTGGTCCCACTTAGTGCCATTTTTGCCCAGTTTTCCCCACCTGTTTCCACTTGGTCCAACTTAGTCCCAATTTTTCTCAGTTTTCCCCACGTGTTTCAACTTGGTCCCACTTGGTCCCAATTTCCCCCAGTTTTCCCCACCTGTTTCCACTTGGTCCCACTTAGTCCCAATTTTTCCCGGTTTTGCCCACCTGCTTCCACTTGGTCCCACTTAGTCCCAATTTTTCCCAGTTTTCGCCACCTGTTTCCACTTGGTCCCACTTAGTCCCAATTTTTCCCAGTATTCCAAACCTGTTTCCACTTGGTCCCACTTAGTCCGAATTTTTGCCAAGTTTCCCCACCTGTTCCCACTTGGTCCCACTTAGTCCCAATTTTTCCCAGTTTTCCCCACCTGTTTCCACTTGGTCCCACTTAGTCCCAATTTTTCCCAGTTTTCCCCACCCCTTTCCACTTGGTCCCGCTTAGTCCCAATTTTTCCTAGTTTTCCCCACCTGTTTCCACTTGGTCCCACTTAGTCCCAATTTTCCCCAGTTTTCCCCACTTTTTTCCACTTGGTCCCACTTGGTCCGAATTTTCCCCAGTTTTCCCCACCTGTTTCCACTTGGTCCAACTTAGTCCGAATTTTTCCCAGGTTTCCCCACCTGTTTCCACTTGGTCCAACTTAGTCCCAATTTTCCCCAGTTTTCCCCACCTGTTTCCACTTGGTCCCACTTAGTCCCAATTTTTCCCAGTTTTTCTCACCTGTTTCCACTTGGTCCCACTTAGTCCCACTTAGTCCCAATTTTCCCCACTTTTCCCCACGTGTTTCAACTTGGTCCCACTTGGTCCCAATTTTTCCCAGTATTCCAAACCTGTTTCCACTTGGTCCCACTTAGTCCGAATTTTTCCCAGGTTTCCCCACCTGTTTCCACTTGGTCCCACTTAGTCCCAATTTTTCCCAGTTTTCCCCACCCGTTTCCACTTGGTCCCACTTATTCCCAACTTTCCCCAGTTTTCCCCACCTGTTTCCACTTGGTCCCACTTACTCCCAATTTTTCCCAGTTTTTCTCACCTGTTTCCACTTGGTCCCACTTAGTCCCACTTAGTCCCAATTTTCCCCAATTTTCCCCACGTGTTTCAACTTGGTCCCACTTGGTCCCAATTTTTCCCAGTATTCCAAACCTGTTTCCACTTGGTCCCACTTAGTCCGAATTTTTCCCAAGTTTCCCCACCTGTTCCCACTTGGTCCCACTTAGTCCCAATTTTTCCCAGTTTTCCCCACCTGTTTCCACTTGGTCCCACTTGGTCCCAATTTTTCCCAGTTTTCCCCACCCCTTTCCACTTGGTCCCGCTTAGTCCCAATTTTTCCTAGTTTTCCCCACCTGTTTCCACTTGGTCCCACTTAGTCCCAATTTTCCCCAGTTTTCCCCACTTTTTTCCACTTGGTCCCACTTGGCCCGAATTTTCCCCAGTTTTCCCCACCTGTTTCCACTTGGTCCAACTTAGTCCGAATTTTTCCCAGGTTTCCCCACCTGTTTCCACTTGGTCCCACTTAGTCCCAATTTTCCCCAGTTTTCCCCACCTGTTTCCACTTGGTCCCACTTAGTCCCAATTTTTCCCAGTATTCCAAACCTGTTTCCACTTGGTCCCACTTAGTCCCAATTTTTCCCAGTTTTTCTCACCTGTTTCCACTTGGTCCCACTTAGTCCCACTTAGTCCCTATTTTCCCCACTTTTCCCCACGTGTTTCAACTTGGTCCCACTTGGTCCCAATTTTTCCCAGTATTCCAAACCTGTTTCCACTTGGTCCCACTTAGTCCGAATTTTTCCCAGGTTTCCCCACCTGTTTCCACTTGGTCCCACTTAGTCCCAATTTTTCCCAGTTTTCCCCACCCGTTTCCACTTGGTCCCACTTATTCCCAACTTTCCCCAGTTTTCCCCACCTGTTTCCACTTGGTCCCACTTACTCCCAATTTTTCCCGGTTTTCCCCACCTGTTTCCACTTGGTCCCACTTAGTCCCAATTTTTCCCAGTTTTCCCCACCCGTTTCCACTTGGTCCCACTTATTCCCAACTTTCCCCAGTTTTCCCCACCTGTTTCCACTTGGTCCCACTTACTCCCAATTTTTCCCAGTTTTCCCCGCTGTTTCCACTTGGTCGCACTTGGTCTTAATTTTTCCCAGTTTTCCCCACCTATTTCCACTTGGTCCAACTTAGTCCCAAATTGTCCAAGTTTTCCCCACCTGTTTCCACTTGGTCCCACTTAGTCCCAATTTTCCCCAGTTTTCCCCACCTGTTTCCTCTTGGTCCCACTTAGTCCCAATTTTTCCAGTTTTCCCCACCTGTTTCCACTTGGTGCCACTTAGTCCCAATGTTTCCCAGCTTTCCCCACCTGTTTCCACTTGGTCCCACTTAGTCGCAATTTTTCCCAGTTTCCCCCACCTGTTTCCACCTGGTCCCACTTAGTCCCAACTTTTCCCACTTTTCCCCACCTGTTTCCACTTGGTCTCACTTGGTCGCAATTTTTCCCACTTTTCCCCACCTGTTTCCACTTGGTCCTATTTAGTCCCAATTTTTCCCGGTTTTCCCCACCTGTTTCCACTTGGTCCCACTTAGTCCCAATCTTTCCCAGTATTCCAAACCTGATTCCACTTGGTCCCACTTAGTCCCAATTTTTCCCAGTTTTCCCCACCTGTTTCCACTTGGTCCCACTTAGTCCCAATTTTCCCCAGTTTTC
This sequence comes from Eutreptiella sp. 'Long Island Sound 2002', assembly GCA_964036045.1. Lineage (NCBI taxonomy): Eukaryota > Euglenozoa > Euglenophyceae > Eutreptiales > Eutreptiaceae > Eutreptiella > Eutreptiella sp. 'Long Island Sound 2002'. Next base: position 159,366,546 of record OZ038378.1, read on the forward strand.
CCCACCTGTTTCCACTTGGTCCTATTTAGTCCCAATTTTTCCCGGTTTTCCCCACCTGTTTCCACTTGGTCCCACTTAGTCCCAATCTTTCCCAGTATTCCAAACCTGATTCCACTTGGTCCCACTTAGTCCCAATTTTTCCCAGTTTTCCCCACCTGTTTCCACTTGGTCCCACTTAGTCCCAATTTTTCAGAGTTTTCCCTACCTGTTTACACTTGGTCCCACTTAGTCCCAATTTTCCCCAGTTTTCCCCACCTGTTTCCACTTGGTCCCACTTAGTCCCAATTTTTCCCAGTTTTCCCCACCTGTTTCTACTTGGTCCAACGTAGTCCCTATTTTTCCCAGTTTTCCCCACCTGTTTCCACTTGGTCCCACTTGATCCCAATTTTTCCCAGTTTTCCCCACCTGTTTCCACTTCGTCCCGCTTAGTCCCAATTTTTCCTAGTTTTCCGCACCTGTTTCCACTTGGTCCCACTTAGTCCCAATTTTTCCCAGTTTTTCCCACCTGTTTCCACTTGGTCCCACTTAGTCCCACTTAGTCCCAATTTTCCCCACTTTTCCCCACGTGTTTCAACTTGGTCCCACTTGGTCCCAATTTTTGCCAGTATTCCAAACCTGTTTCCACTTGGTCCCACTTAGTCCGAATTTTTCCCAGGTTTCCCCACCTGTTTCCACTTGGTCCCACTTAGTCCCAATTTTTCCCAGTTTTCCCCACCCGTTTCCACTTGGTCCCACTTATTCCCAACTTTCCCCAGTTTTCCCCACCTGTTTCCACTTGGTCCCACTTACTCCCAATTTTTCCCGGTTTTCCCCACCTGTTTCCACTTGGTCCCACTTAGTCCCAATTTTTCCCAGTTTTCCCCACCCGTTTCCACTTGGTCCCACTTATTCCCAACTTTCCCCAGTTTTCCCCACCTGTTTCCACTTGGTCCCACTTACTCCCAATTTTTCCCAGTTTTCCCCGCTGTTTCCACTTGGTCGCACTTGGTCTTAATTTTTCCCAGTTTTCCCCACCTATTTCCACTTGGTCCAACTTAGTCCCAAATTGTCCAAGTTTTCCCCACCTGTTTCCACTTGGTCCCACTTAGTCCCAATTTTCCCCAGTTTTCCCCACCTGTTTCCTCTTGGTCCCACTTAGTCCCAATTTTTCCAGTTTTCCCCACCTGTTTCCACTTGGTGCCACTTAGTCCCAATGTTTCCCAGCTTTCCCCACCTGTTTCCACTTGGTCCCACTTAGTCGCAATTTTTCCCAGTTTCCCCCACCTGTTTCCACTTGGTCCCACTTAGTCCCAACTTTTCCCACTTTTCCCCACCTGTTTCCACTTGGTCTCACTTGGTCGCAATTTTTCCCACTTTTCCCCACCTGTTTCCACTTGGTCCCACTTAGTCCCAATTTTCCCCAGTTTTCCCCACCTGTTTCCACTTGGTCCTATTTAGTCCCAATTTTTCCCGGTTTTCCCCACCTGTTTCCACTTGGTCCCACTTAGTCCCAATCTTTCCCAGTATTCCAAACCTGATTCCACTTGGTCCCACTTAGTCCCAATTTTTCCCAGTTTTCCCCACCTGTTTCCACTTGGTCCCACTTAGTCCCAATTTTTCAGAGTTTTCCCTACCTGTTTACACTTGGTCCCACTTAGTCCCAATTTTCCCCAGTTTTCCCCACCTGTTTCCACTTGGTCCCACTTAGTCCCAATTTTTCCCAGTTTTCCCCACCTGTTTCTACTTGGTCCAACGTAGTCCCTATTTTTCCCAGTTTTCCCCACCTGTTTCCACTTGGTCCCACTTGATCCCAATTTTTCCCAGTTTTCCCCACCTGTTTCCACTTCGTCCCGCTTAGTCCCAATTTTTCCTAGTTTTCCGCACCTGTTTCCACTTGGTCCCACTTAGTCCCAATTTTTCCCAGTTTTTCCCACCTGCTTCCACTTGGTCCCACTTAGTCCCGATTTTTCCCAGTTTTCCCCACCTGTTTCCACTTGGTCCCACTTAGTCCCAATTTTCCCCATTTTTCCCCACGTGTTTCAACGTGGTCCCACTTAGTCCCAATTTTTCCCAGTATTCCAAACCTGTTTCCACTTGGTCCCACTTAGTCCGAATTTTTCCCAAGTTTCCCCACCTGTTTCCAGTTGGTCCCACTTAGTCCCAATTTTTCCCAGTTTTCCCCACCTGTTTCCACTTGGTCCCACTTAGTCCCAATTGTTCCCAGTTTTCCCCACCTGTTTCCAATTGGTCCCACTTAGTCCCAATTTTTCCTAGTTTTCCCCACCTGTTTCCACTTGGTCCCACTTAGTCCCAATTTTTCCCAGTATTCCAAACCTGTTTCCACTTGGTCCCACTTAGTCCCAATTTTCCCCAGTTTTCCCCATCTGTTTCCACTTGGTCCCACTTAGTCCCAATTTTTCCCAGTATTCCAAACCTGTTTCCACTTGGTCCCACTTGGTCCCAATTTTCCCCAGTTTTCCCCACCTGTTTCTACTTGGTCCAACGTAGTCCCAGGTTTTCCCAGTTTTCCCCACCTGTTTCCACTTGGTCCCACTTAGTCCCAATTTTTCCCAGTTTTCCCCAGTTGTTTCCACTTGGTCCAACGTAGTCCCAATTTTTCCCAGTTTCCCCCACGTGTTTCAACTTGGTCCCACTTAGTCCCAATTTTTCCCAGTTTTCCCCGCCTGTTTCCACTTGGTCCCACTTAGTCCCAATTTTTCCCAGGTTTCCCCACCTGTTTCCACTTGGTCCCATTTAGTCCCAATTTTTCCTAGTTTTCCCCACCTGTTTCCACTTGGTCCCACTTAGTCCCAATTTTTCCCAGTATTCCAAACCTGTTTCCACTTGGTCCCACTTAGTCCCAATTTTCCGCAGTTTTCCCCACTTGTTTCCACTTAGTCCCACTTAGTCCCAATTTTTCCCAGTTTCCCCCACCTGTTTCCACTTGGTCCCACTTAGTCCCAATTTTTCCCAGTATTCCAAACCTGTTTCCACTTGGTTTCACTTAGTCCGAATTTTTCCCAGTTTTCCCCACCTGTTTCCACTTGGTCCCACTTAGTCCCAATTGTTCCCAGTTTTCCCCACCTGTTTCCACTTGGTCCCACTTAGTCCCAATTTTTCCCAGTATTACAAACCTGTTTCCACTTGGTCCCACTTGGTCCCAATTTTTCCCAGTTTTCTCCACCTGTTTCCGATTGGTCCCGCTTAGTCCCAATTTTTCCTAGTTTTCCCCACCTGTTTCCACTTGGTCCCACTTAGTCCCAATTTTTCCCAGTTTTTCCCACCTTTTCCCACTTGGTCCCACTTGGTCCCAATTTTTCCCAGTTTTCCCCACCTGTTTCCACTTGGTCCAACTTAGTCCCAATTTCCCCCAGTTTTCCCCACCTGTTTCCACTTGGTCCCACTTAGTCCCAATTTTTCCCAGTATTCCAAACCTGTTTCCACTTGGTCCCACTTAGTCCCAATTTTTCCCAGTTTTCCCCACCTGTTTCCACTTGGTCCCACTTAGTCCCAATTTTTCCCACTTTTCCCCACGTGTTTCAACTTGGTCCCACTTGGTCCCAATTTTTCGCAGTATTCGGAACCTGTTTCCACTTGGTCCCACTTGGTCCGAATTTTTCCCAGGTTTCCCCACCTGTTTCCACTTGGTCCCACTTGGTCCCAATTTTTTCCAGTTTTCCCCACCTGTTTCCACTTGGTCCCACTTAGTCCCAATTTTTCCTAGTTTTCCCCACCTGTTTCCACTTGGTCCCACTTAGTCCCAATTTTCCCTAGTTTTCCCCATCTGTTTCCACTTGGTCCCACTTAGTCCCAATTTTTCCCAGTATTCCAAACCTGATTCCACCTGGTCCCACTTAGTCCCAATTTTCCCCAGTTTTCCCACCTGTTTCCACTTGGTCCCACTTAGTCCCAATTTTTCCCAGTTTTCCCCACCTGTTTCCACTTGGTCCCACTTAGTCCCAATTTTTCCCAGTTTTCCCCACGTGTTTCAACTTGGTCCCACTTAGTCCCAATTTTCCCCAGTATTCCAAAACTGTTTCCACTTCGTCCCACTTAGTCCGAATTTTTCCCAGGTTTCCCCACCTGTTTCCACTTGGTCCCACTTAGTCCCAATTTTTCCCAGTATTCAAAACCTGTTTCCACTTGGTCCCAGTTAGTCCCAATTTTTCCCAGTTTTCCCCACCTGTTTCCACTTGGGCCAACTTAGTCCCAATTTTTGTCAGTTTTCCCCACCTGTTTCCACTTGGTCCCACTTAGTCCCAATTTCCCCCAGTTTTCCCCACCTGGTTGCACTTGGTCACACTTAGTCCCAATTTTTCCCAGTATTCCAAAACTGTTTCCACTTGGTCCCACTTAGTCCGAATTTTTCCCAGGTTTCCCCACCTGTTTCCACTTGGTCCCACTTAGTCCCAATTTTTCCCAGTTTTCCCCACCTGTTTCCACTTGGTCCCACTTGGTCCCAATTTTTCCCAGTTTTCCCCACCCGTTTCCACTTGGTCCCACTTGGTCCCAATTTTTCCCAGTTTTCCCCACCTGTTTCCACTTGGTCCCACTTAGTCCCAATCTTTCCCAGTCTTCCCCACCTGTTTCCACTTGGTCCCACTTGGTCCCAATTTTTCGCATTTTTCCCCACCAGTTTCCACTCGGTCCCACTTGGTCCCAATTTTCCCCAGTTTTCCCCACCTGTTTCCACTTGGTCCCACTTAGTCCCAATTTTTCCCAGTTTTCCCCACCTGTTTCCACTTGGTCCCACTTAGTCCCAATTTTTCCCAGTTTTCCCCACCTCTTTCCACTTGGTCCCACTTGGTCCCAATTTTTCGCATTTTTCCCCACCTGTTTCCACTCGTTCCCACTTAGTCCCAATTTTCCCCAGTTTTCCCCACCTTTTTCCACTTGGTCCCACTTAGTGCCAATTTCCCCCAGTTTTCCCCACCTGTTTCCACTTGGTCCCACTTAGTCCGAATTTTTCCCAGGTTTCCCCACCTGTTTCCACTTGGTCCCACTTAGTCCCAATTTTTCCCAGTGTTCCCCACCTGTTTCCACTTGGTCCCACTTAGTCCCAATTTTCCCCAGTTTTCCCCACCTGTTTCCACTTGGTCCCACTTAGTCCCACTTTTTCCCAGTTTTCCCACCTGTTTCCACTTGGTCCCACTTAGTCCCAAATTTTCCCAATTTTCCCCACGTGTTTCCACTTGGTCCCACTTAGTCCCAATTTTTCCCAGTTTTCCCCACGTGGTTCAACTTGGTCCCACTTAGTCCCAATTTTTCCCAGTATTCCAAACCTGTTTCCACTTCGTCCCACTTAGTCCCAATTTTCCCCAGTTTTCCCCACCTGTTTCCACTTGGTACCACTTAGTCCGAATTTTTCCCAGGTTTCCCCACCTGTTTCCACTTGGTCCCACTTAGTCCCAATTTTTCCCAGTTTCCCCCACCTGTTTCCACTTGCTCCCACTTAGTCCCAATTTTCCCTCGTTTTTCCCACCTCTTTCCACTTGGTCCCACTTGGTCTCAATTTTTCCCAGTTTTCCCCACCTGTTTCCACTTGGTCCAACTTAGTCCCAATTTTTCCCAGTTTTCCCCACCTGTTTCCACTTGGTCCCACTTAGTCCCAATTTTTCCCAGTTTTCCCCACCTGTTTCCACTTGGTCCCACTTGGTCCCAATTTTCCGCATTTTTCCCCACCTGTTTCCACTTGGTCCCACTTAGTCCCAAATTTCCCAGGTTTTCCCCACCTGTTTCCACTTGGTCCCACTTAGTCCCAATTTTTCCCAGTTTTCCCCACCTTTTTCCACTTGGTCCCACTTGGTCCCAATTTTTCCCAGTTTTCCCCACCTGTTTCCACTTGGTCCAACTTAGTCCCAATTTTTCCTAGTTTTCCCAACCTGTATGCACTTGGTCCCACTTAGTCCCAATTTTTCCCAGTTTTCCCCACCTGTTTCCACTTGGTCCCAATTTTCTCCAGTTTTCCCCACCTGTTTCCACTTGGTCCCACTTAGTCCCAATTTTTCCGAGTTTTCCCCACCTTTTTCCACTTGGTCCCACTTAGTCCCAATTTTTCCCAGTTTTCCCCACGTGTTTCCACTTGGTCCCACTTAGTCCCAATTTTCCCGAGTTTTCCCCACGTGTTTCAACTTGGTCCCACTTAGTCCCAACTTTTCCCAGTATTCCAAACCTGTTTCCACTTCGTCCCACTTAGTCCCAATTTTTCCCAGTTTTCCCCACCTGTTTCCACTTGGTCCCACTTAGTCCCAATTTTTCCCAGGTTTCCCCACCTGTTTCCACTTGGTCCCACTTAGTCCCAACTTTTCCGAGTTTTCCCCACCTGTTTCCACTTGGTCCCACTTAGTCCCAATTTTTCCCAGTTTTCCCCACGTGTTTCCACTTGGTCCCACTTAGTCCCAATTTTTCCCAGTTTTCCCCACGTGTTTCAACTTGGTCCCACTTAGTCCCAATTTTTCCCAGTATTCCCCACGTGTTTCCACTTGGTACCACTTAGTCCGAATTTTTCCCAGGTTTCCCCACCTGTTTCCACTTGGTCCCACTTAGTCCCAATTTTCCCCAGTTTCCCGCACCTGTTTCCACTTGCTCCCACTTAGTCCCAATTTTCCCTCGTTTTTCCCACCTCTTTCCACTTGGTCCCACTTGGTCTCAATTTTTCCCAGTTTTCCCCACCTGTTTCCACTTGGTCCAACTTAGTCCCAATTTTTCCCAGTTTTCCCCACCTGTTTCCACTTGGTCCCACTTAGTCCCAATTTTTCCCAGTTTGCCCCACCTGTTTCCACTTGGTCCCACTTGGTCCCAATTTTTCGCATTTTTCCCCACCTGTTTCCACTTGGTCCCACTTAGTCCCAAATTTCCCAGGTTTTCCCCACCTGTTTCCACTTGGTCCCACTTAGTCCCAATTTTTCCCACTTTTCCCCACGTGTTTCCACTTGGTCCCACTTAGTCCCAATTTTTCCCAGTTTTCCCCACGTGTTTCAACTTGGTCCCACTTAGTCCCAATTTTCCCCAGTATTCCAAAACTGTTTCCACTTCGTCCCACTTAGTCCGAATTTTTCCCAGGTTTCCCCACCTGTTTCCACTTGGTCCCACTTAGTCCCAATTTTTCCCAGTATTCAAAACCTGTTTCCACTTGGTCCCAGTTAGTCCCAATTTTTCCCAGTTTTCCCCACCTGTTTCCACTTGGGCCAACTTAGTCCCAATTTTTGCCAGTTTTCCCCACCTGTTTCCACTTGGTCCCACTTAGTCCCAATTTCCCCCAGTTTTCCCCACCTGGTTGCACTTGGTCCCACTTAGTCCCAATTTTTCCCAGTATTCCAAAACTGTTTCCACTTGGTCCCACTTAGTCCGAATTTTTCCCAGGTTTCCCCACCTGTTTCCACTTGGTCCCACTTAGTCCCAATTTTTCCCAGTTTTCCCCACCTGTTTCCACTTGGTCCCACTTGGTCCCAATTTTTCCCAGTTTTCCCCACCCGTTTCCACTTGGTCCAACTTAGTCTCAATTTTTCCCAGTTTTACCCACCTGTTTCCACTTGGTCCCACTTAGTCCCAATCTTTCCCAGTCTTCCCCACCTGTTTCCACTTGGTCCCACTTGGTCCCAATTTTTCGCATTTTTCCCCACCAGTTTCCACTCGGTCCCACTTGGTCCCAATTTTCCCCAGTTTTCCCCACCTGTTTCCACTTGGTCCCACTTAGTCCCAATTTTTCCCAGTTTTCCCCACCTGTTTCCACTTGGTCCCACTTAGTCCCAATTTTTCCCAGTTTTCCCCACCTCTTTCCACTTGGTCCCACTTGGTCCCAATTTTCCGAGTTTTCCCCACCTGTTTCCACTCGTTCCCACTTAGTCCCAATTTTCCCCAGTTTTCCCCACCTTTTTCCACTTGGTCCCACTTAGTGCCAATTTCCCCCAGTTTTCCCCACCTGTTTCCACTTGGTCCCACTTAGTCCGAATTTTTCCCAGGTTTCCCCACCTGTTTCCACTTGGTCCCACTTAGTCCCAATTTTTCCCAGTGTTCCCCACCTGTTTCCACTTGGTCCCACTTAGTCCCAATTTCCCCCAGTTTTCCCCACCTGTTTCCACTTGGTCCCACTTAGTCCCACTTTTTCCCAGTTTTCCCACCTGTTTCCACTTGGTCCCACTTAGTCCCAAATTTTCCCAATTTTCCCCACGTGTTTCCACTTGGTCCCACTTAGTCCCAATTTTTCCCAGTTTTCCCCACGTGTTTCAACTTGGTCCCACTTAGTCCCAATTTTTCCCAGTATTCCAAACCTGTTTCCACTTCGTCCCACTTAGTCCCAATTTTCCCCAGTTTTCCCCACCTGTTTCCACTTGGTACCACTTAGTCCGAATTTTTCCCAGGTTTCCCCACCTGTTTCCACTTGGTCCCACTTAGTCCGAATTTTTCCCAGTTTCCCCCACCTGTTTCCACTTGCTCCCACTTAGTCCCAATTTTCCCTCGTTTTTCCCACCTCTTTCCACTTGGTCCCACTTGGTCTCAATTTTTCCCAGTTTTCCCCACCTGTTTCCACTTGGTCCAACTTAGTCCCAATTTTTCCCAGTTTTCCCCACCTGTTTCCACTTGGTCCCACTTAGTCCCAATTTTTCCCAGTTTTCCCCACCTGTTTCCACTTGGTCCCACTTGGTCCCAATTTTCCGCATTTTTCCCCACCTGTTTCCACTTGGTCCCACTTAGTCCCAAATTTCCCAGGTTTTCCCCACCTGTTTCCACTTGGTCCCACTTAGTCCCAATTTTTCCCAGTTTTCCCCACCTGTTTCCACTTGGTGCCACTTGGTCCCAATTTTTCCCAGTTTTCCCCACCTGTTTCCACTTGGTCCAACTTAGTCCCAATTTTTCCTAGTTTTCCCAACCTGTTTGCACTTGGTCCCACTTAGTCCCAATTTTTCCCAGTTTTCCCCACCTGTTTCCACTTGGTCCCAATTTTCTCCAGTTTTCCCCACCTGTTTCCACTTGGTCCCACTTAGTCCCAATTTTTCCGAGTTTTCCCCACCTGTTTCCACTTGGTCCCACTTAGTCCCAATTTTTCCCAGTTTTCCCCACGTGTTTCCACTTGGTCCCACTTAGTCCCAATTTTCCCCAGTTTTCCCCACGTGTTTCAACTTGGTCCCACTTAGTCCCAACTTTTCCCAGTATTCCAAACCTGTTTCCACTTCGTCCCACTTAGTCCCAATTTTTCCCAGTTTTCCCCACCTGTTTCCACTTGGTCCCACTTAGTCCGAATTTTTCCCAGGTTTCCCCACCTGTTTCCACTTGGTCCCACTTAGTCCCAATTTTTCCGAGTTTTCCCCACCTGTTTCCACTTGGTCCCACTTAGTCCCAATTTTTCCCAGTTTTCCCCACGTGTTTCCACTTGGTCCCACTTAGTCCCAATTTTTCCCAGTTTTCCCCACGTGTTTCAACTTGGTCCCACTTAGTCCCAATTTTTCCCAGTATTCCCCACCTGTTTCCACTTGGTACCACTTAGTCCGAATTTTTCCCAGGTTTCCCCACCTGTTTCCACTTGGTCCCACTTAGTCCCAATTTTCCCCAGTTTCCCGCACCTGTTTCCACTTGCTCCCACTTAGTCCCAATTTTCCCTCGTTTTTCCCACCTCTTTCCACTTGGTCCCACTTGGTCTCAATTTTTCCCAGTTTTCCCCACCTGTTTCCACTTGGTCCAACTTAGTCCCAATTTTTCCCAGTTTTCCCCACCTGTTTCCACTTGGTCCCACTTAGTCCCAATTTTTCCCAGTTTTCCCCACCTGTTTCCACTTGGTCCCACTTGGTCCCAATTTTTCGCATTTTTCCCCACCTGTTTCCACTTGGTCCCACTTAGTCCCAAATTTCCCAGGTTTTCCCCACCTGTTTCCACTTGGTCCCACTTAGTCCCAATTTTTCCCAGTTTTCCCCACCTTTTTCCACTTGGTCCCACTTAGTCCCAATTTGTCCCAGTTTTCCCCACCTGTTTCCACTTGGTCCAACTTAGTCCCAATTTTTTCTTAGTTTTCCCAACCTGTTTGCACTTGGTCCCACTTAGTCCCAATTTTTCCCAGTTTTCCCCACCTGTTTCCACTTGGTCCCAATTTTCTCCAGTTTTCCCCACCTGTTTCCACTTGGTCCCACTTAGTCCCAATTTTTCCGAGTTTTCCCCACCTGTTTCCACTTGGTCCCACTTAGTCCCAATTTTTCCCAGTTTTCCCCACGTGTCTCCACTTGGTCCCACTTAGTCCCAATTTTCCCCAGTTTTCCCCACGTGTTTCAACTTGGTCCCACTTAGTCCCAACTTTTCCCAGTATTCCAAACCTGTTTCCACTTCGTCCCACTTAGTCCCAATTTTCCCCAGTTTTCCCCACCTGTTTCCACTTGGTCCCACTTAGTCCGAATTTTTCCCAGGTTTCCCCACCTGTTTCCACTTGGTCCCACTTAGTCCCAATTTTTCCCAGTTTTCCCCACCTGTTTCCACTTCGTCCCACTTAGTCCCAACTTTTCCCAGTTTTTCCCACCTTTTTCCACTTGGTGCCACTTGGTCTCAATTTTTTCCAGTATTCCAAACCTGTTTCCACTTGGTCCAACTTAGTCCCAATTTTTTCCCAGTTTTCCCCACCTGTTTCCACTTGGTCCCACTGAGTCCCAATTTCTCCCAGTTTTCCCCACCTGTTTCCACTTGGTCCCACTTGGTCCCAATTTTTCGCATTTTTCCCCACCTGTTTCCACTTGGTCCCACTTAGTCCCAAATTTCCCCAGTTTTCCCCACCTGTTTCCACTTGGTCCCACTTAGTCCCAATTGTTCCCAGTTTTTCCCACCTTTTTCCACTTGGTCCCACTTAGTCCCAATTTTCCCCAGTTTTCCCCACCTGTTTCCACTTGGTCCCACTTGCTCCCAATTTTTCGCATTTTTCCCCACCTGTTTCCACTTGGTCCCACTTAGTCCCAATTTTTCCCAGTTTTCCCCAGCTGTTTCCACTTGGTCCCACTTAGTCCGAATTTTTCCCAGTTTTCCCCACCTGTTTCCACTTGGTCCCACTTAGTCCCAATTTTCCCCAGTTTTCCCCACCTGTTTCCACTTGGTCCCACTTAGTCCCAATTTTCCCCAGTTTTCCCCACCTGTTTCCACTTGGTCCCACTTGGTCCAAACTTTTCGCATTTTTCCCCACCTGTTTCCACTAGGTCCCACTTAGTCCCAATTTTTCCCAGTTTTCCCCACCTGTTTCCACTTGGTCCAACTTAGTCCCATTTTTTCCCAGTTTTCGCCACTGTTTCCACTTGGTCCCACTTAGTCCCAATTTTCCCCAGTTTTCCCCACCTGTTTCCACTTGGTCCCACTTGCTCCCAATTTTTCGCATTTTTCCCCACCTGTTTCCACTTGGTCCCACTTGGTCCCAATTTTTCGCATTTTTCCCCACCTGTTTCCACTAGGTCCCACTTAGTCCCAATTTTTCCCAGTTTTCCCCACCTGTTTCCACTTGGTCCAACTTAGTCCCATTTTTTCCCAGTTTTCGCCACTGTTTCCACTTGGTCCCACTTGGTCCCAATTTTTCGCATTTTTCCCCACCTGTTTCCACTAGGTCCCACTTAGTCCCAATTTTTCGCATTTTCCCCACCTGTTTCCACTTGGTCCCACTTAGTCCCAATTTTTCCCAGTTTTCCCCAGCTGTTTCCACTTGGTCCCACTTAGTCCGAATTCTTCCCAGTTTTCCCCACCTGTTTCCACTTGGTCCCACTTAGTCCCAATTTTCCCCAGTTTTCCCCACCTGTTTCCACTTGGTCCCACTTAGTCCCAATTTTTCTCAGTTTTCCCGAGCTGTTTCCACTTGGTCCCACTTGGTCCCAATTTTCCCCAGTTTTCCCCACCTGTTTCCACTTGGTCCCACTTATTCCCAATTTTTCCCAGTTTTCCCCACCTGTTTCCACTTGGTCCCACTTGGTCCCAATTTCCCCCAGTTTTCCCCACCTGTTTCCACTTGGTCCCATTTTTCTCCAGTTTTCCCCACCTGTTTCCACTTGGTCCCACTTAGTCCCAATTTTTCCGAGTTTTCCCCACCTGTTTCCACTTGGTCCCACTTAGTCCCAATTTTTCCCAGTTTTCCCCACGTGTCTCCACTTGGTCCCACTTAGTCCCAATTTTTCCCAGTTTTCCCCACCTGTTTCCACTTGGTCCCACTTAGTCCGAATTTTTCCCAGTTTTCCCCACATGTTTCCACTTGGTCCCACTTAGTCCCAATTTTCCCCAGTTTTCCCCACCTGTTTCCACTTGGTCCCGCTTAGTCCCAATTGTTCCCAGTTTTTCCCACCTTTTTCCACTTGGTCCCACTTGGTCTCAATTTTCCCCAGTTTTCCCCACTTGTTTCCACTTGGTCCAACTTAGTCCCAATTTTTCCCAGTTTTCCCCACCTGTTTCCACTTGGTCCCACTTAGTCCCAATTTTTCCGAGTTTTCCCCACCTGTTTCCACTTGGTCCCACTTGGTCCCAATTTTTCACATTTTTCCCGGCCTGTTTCCACTAGGTCCCACTTAGTCCCAATTTTTCCCAGTTTTCCCCACCTGTTTCCACTTGGTCCAACTTAGTCCCATTTTTTCCCGGTTTTCGCCACTGTTTCCACTTGGTCCCACTTAGTCCCAATTTTTCCCAGTTTTCCCCACCTGTTCCCACTTGGTCCCACTTGCTCCCAATTTTTCGCATTTTTCCCCACCTGTTTCCACTTGGTCCCACTTAGTCCCAATTTTCCGCAGTTTTCCCTAGCTGTTTCCACTTGGTTCCACTTAGTCCCAATTTTTCCCAGTTTTCCCCACCTGTTTCCACTTGGTCCCACTTAGTCCCAATTTTCCCCAGTTTTCCCCACCTGTTTCCACTTGGTCCCACTTAGTCCCCATTTCCCCCAGCTTTCCCCACCTGTTTCCACTTGGTCCCACTCAGTCCTAATTTTTCCCAGCTTCCCCCACCTGTTTCCACTTGGTCCCACTTAGTCCCAATTTCTCCCAGTTTTCCCCACCTGTTTCCACTTGGTCCCACTTGGTCCCAATTTTTCCCAGTTTTCCCCACCTGTTTCCACTTGGTCCCACTTAGTCCCAATTGCTCCCAGTTTTCCCCACCTGTTTCCACTTGGACCCACTTGGTCCCAATTTTTCGCATTTTTCCCCACCTGTTTCCACTTGGTCCCACTTAGTCCCAAATTTCCCCAGTTTTCCCCACCTGTTTCCACTTGGTCCCACTTAGTCCCAATTGTTCCCAGTTTTTCCCACCTTTTTCCACTTGGTCCCACTTGGTCTCAATTTTCCCCAGTTTTCCCCACTTGTTTCCACTTGGTCCAACTTAGTCCCAATTTTTCCCAGTTTTTACCACCTGTTTCCACTTGGTCCCACTTAGTCCCAATTTTTCCCAGTTTTCCCCACCTGTTTCCACTTGGTCCCACTTGGTCCCAATTTTCCCCAGTTTTCCCCACCTGTTTCCACTTGGTCCCACTTAGTCCCAATTTTTCCCAGTTTTCCCCACCTGTTTCCACTTGGTCCAACTTAGTCCCATTTTTTCCCAGTTCTTACCACCTGTTTCCACTTGGTCCCACTTAGTCCCAATTTTTCCCAGTTTTCCCCGCCTGTTTCCACTTGGTCCCACTTAGTCCCAATTTTCCCCAGTTTCCCCCACCTGTTTCCACTTGGTCCCACTTAGTCCCAATTTGTCCCAGTTTTCCCCACCTGTTTCCACTTGGTCCCACTTAGTCCCAATTTCCCCCAGTTTTCTCCACCTGTTTCCACTTGGTCCCACTTAGTCCCAATTTTTCCTAGTTTTCCCCACCTGTTTCCACTTGGTCCCACTTAGTCCCAATTTTTCCTGGTTTTCCCCACCTGTTTCCACTTGGTCCCACTTAGTCCCAATTTTTCCCAGTTTTCCCCACCCGCTTCCACTTGGTCCAACTTAGTCCCAATTTTCCCCAATTTTCCCCACCTGTCGCCACTTGGTCCCACTTAGTCCCAATTTTCCCCAGTTTCCCCCACCTGTTTCCACTTGGTCCCACTTAGTCCCAATTTTTCCGAGTTTTCCCCACCTGTTTCCACTTGGTCCCACTTAGTCCCAATTTTCCCCAGTTTTCCCCACCTCTTTCCACTTGGTCCCACTTAGTCCCAAGTTTTCCTAGTTTTCTCCACCTGTTTCCACTTGGTCCCAATTGCTCCCAATTTTTCCCAGTATTACCCACCTGTTTCCACTTGGTCCCACTTAGTCCCAATTTTCCCCAGTTTTCCCCACCTGTTTCCACTTGGTCCCACTTAGTCCCAATTTTTCCCAGTTTTCCCCACCTGTTTCCACTTGGTCCCACTTGGTCCCAATTTTTCGCATTTTTCCCCACCTGTTTCCACTTGGTCCCACTTAGTTCCAATTTTTCCCAGTTTTCCCCACCTGTTTCCACTTGGTCCAACTTAGTCCCATTTTTTCCCAGTTTTTACCACCTGTTTCCACTTGGTCCCACTTAGTCCCAATTCTTCCCAGTTTTCCCCGCCTGTTTCCACTTCGTCCCACTTAGTCCCAATTTTCCCCAGTTTCCCCAGCTAATTCCACTTGGTCCCACTTAGTCCCAATTTTTCCCAGTTTTCCCCACCTGTTTCCACTTGGTCCCACTTAGTCCCAATTTTCCCCAGTTTTCTCCACCTGTTTCCACTTGGTCCAACTTAGTCCCAATTTTTCCTAGTTTTCCCCACCTGTTTCCACTTGGTCCCACTTAGTGCCAATTTTTCCTGGTTTTCCCCACCTGTTTCCACTTGGTCCCACTTAGTCCCAATTTTTCCGAGTTTTCCCCACCTGTTTCCACTTGGTCCCACTTAGTCCCAATTTTCCCCAGTTTTCTCCACCTGTTTCCACTTGGTCCCACTTAGTCCCAATTTTTCCTAGTTTTCTCCACCTGTTTCCACTTGGTCCCAATTGCTCCCAATTTTTCCCAGTATTACCCACCTGTTTCCACTTGGTCCCACTTAGTCCCAATTTTCCCCAGTTTTCTCCACCTGTTTCCACTTGTTCCCACTTAGTCCCAATTTTTCCGAGTTTTCCCCACGCTGTTTCCACTTGGTCCCACTTAGTCCCAATTTTTCCCAGTTTTCCCCACCTGTTTCCACTTGGTCCCACTTAGTCCCAATTTTTCCCAGTTTTCTCCACCTGTTTCCACTTGGTCCCACTTAGTCCCAATTTTTCCTAGTTTTCCCCACCTGTTTCCACTTGGTCCCACTTAGTCCCAATTTTTCCTGGTTTTCCCCACCTGTTTCCACTTGGTCCCACTTAGTCCCAATTTTTCCCAGTTTTCCCCACCCGTTTCCACTTGGTCCAACTTAGTCCCAATTTTTCCCAGTTTTCCACACCTGTTTCCACTTGGTCCCACTTAGTCCCAATTTTTCCCAGTATTCCCCACCTGTTTCCGCTTGGTCCAACTTAGTCCCAATTTTCCCCAGTTTTCCCCACCTGTTTCCACTTGGTCCCACTTAGTCCCAATTTTCCCCAGTTTTCCCCAACTGTTTCCACTTGGTCGCACTTGGTCCCAATTTTCCCCAAATTTCCCCACCTGTCGCCACTTGGTCCCACTTAGTCCCAATTTTCCCCAGTTTTCCCCACCTGTTTCCACTTGGTCCCACTTAGTCCCAATGTTTCCCAGTTTTCCCCACCTGTTTCCACTTGGTCCCACTTAGTCCCAATTTTCCCCAGTTTTCCCCACTTGTTTCCACTTGGTCCCACTTAGTCCCAATTTTCCCCAGTTTTCCCCACCTGTTTCCACTTGGTCCCACTTAGTCCCAATTTTCCCCAGTTTTCCCCACCTGTTTCCACTTGGTCCCACTTAGTCCCAATGTTTCCCAGCTTTCCCCACCTGTTTCCACTTGGTCCCAATTAGTCTTAATTTGTCCCAGTTTTCCCCACCTGTTTCCACTTGGTCCCACTTAGTCTTAATTTTTCCCAGTTTTCCCCACCTGTTTCCACTTGGTCCCACTTGGTCCCAATTTTTCGCATTTTTCCCCACCAGCTTCCACTCGCTCCCACTTAGTCCCAATTTTCCCCAGTTTTCCCCACCTGTTTCCACTTGGTCTCACTTAGTCCCAATTTTTCCGAGTTTTCCCCAGCTGTTTCCACTTGGTCCCACTTAGTCCCAATTTTTCTCAGTTTTCCCCACCTCTTTCCACTTGGTCCCACTTGGTCCCAATTTTTCGCATTTTTCCCCACCTGTTTCCACTCGGTCCCACTTAGTCCCAATTTTCCCCAGTTTTCCCCAGCTCTTTCCACTTGGTCCCACTTAGTCCCCATTTTCCCCAGTTTTCCCCACCTGTTTCCACTTGGTCCCACTTAGTCCGAATTTTTCCCAGTTTTCCCCACGTGTTTCAACTTGGTCCCACTTAGTCCAAATTTTTCCCAGTATTCCAAACCTGTTTCCACTTGGTCCCACTTAGTCCGAATTTTTCCCAGGTTCCCCACCTGTTTCTACTTGGTCCCACTTAGTCCCAATTTTTCCCAGTTTTCCCCACCTGTTTCCACTTGGTCCCACTTAGTCCCAATTTTTCCCAGTATTACCCACCTGTTTCCACTTGGTCCCACTTAGTCCCAATTTTCCCCAGTTTTCTCCACCTGTTTCCACTTGGTCCCACTTAGTCCCAATTTTTCCAAGTTTTCCCCACGCTGTTTCCACTTGGTCCCACTTAGTCCCAATTTTTCCCAGTTTTCCCCACCTGTTTCCACTTGGTCCCACTTAGTCCCAATTTTTCCCAGTTTTCTCCACCTGTTTCCACTTGGTCCCACTTAGTCCCAATTTTTCCTAGTTTTCCCCACCTGTTTCCACTTAGTCCCAATTTTTCCTGGTTTTCCCCACCTGTTTCCACTTGGTCCCACTTAGTCCCAAATTTTCCCAGTTTTCCCCACCCGTTTCCACTTGGTCCAACTTAGTCCCAATTTTTCCCAGTTTTCCACACCTGTTTCCACTTGGTCCCACTTAGTCCCAATTTTTCCCAGTATTCCCCACCTGTTTCCACTTGGTCCCACTTAGTCCCAATTTTCCCCAGTTTTCCCCACCTGTTTCCACTTGGTCCCACTTAGTCCCAATTTTCCCCAGTTTTCCCCAACTGTTTCCACTTGGTCGCACTTGGTCCCAATTTTCCCCAATTTTCCCCACCTGTCGCCACTTGGTCCCACTTAGTCCCAATTTTCCCCAGTTTTCCCCACCTGTTTCCACTTGGTCCCACTTAGTCCCAATTTTTCCCAGTTTTCCCCACCTGTTTCCACTTGGTCCCACTTAGTCCCAATTTTCCCCAGTTTTCCCCACTTGTTTCCACTTGGTCCCACTTAGTCCCAATTTTCCCCAGTTTTCCCCACCTGTTTCCACTTGGTCCCACTTAGTCCCAGTTTTCCGCAGTTTTCCCCACCTGTTTCCACTTGGTCCCACTTAGTCCCAATGTTTCCCAGCTTTCCCCACCTGTTTCCACTTGGTCCCACTTGGTCCCAATTTTTCGCATTTTTCCCCACCAGTTTCCACTCGCTCCCACTTAGTCCCAATTTTCCTCAGTTTTCCCCACCTGTTTCCACTTGGTCCAAGTCAGTCCCAATTTTTCCCAGTTTTCCCCAGCTGTTTCCACTTGGTCCCACTTAGTCCCAGTTTTTCCCAGTTTTCCCCACGTCTTTCCACTTGGTTGCACTTGGTCCCAATTTTTCGCATTTTTCCCCACCTGTTTCCACTCGGTCCCACTTAGTCCCAATTTTCCCCAGTTTTCCCCAACTTTTTTTGACTTGGTCCCACTTAGTCCCCATTTTCCCCAGTTTTCCCCACCTGTTTCCACTTGGTCCCACTTAGTCCGAATTTTTCCCAGTTTTCCCCACGTGTTTCAACTTGGTCCCACTTAGTCCAAATTTTTCCCAGTATTCCAAACCTGTTTCCACTTGGTCCCACTTAGTCCGAATTTTTCCCAGGTTCCGCACCTGTTTCCACTTGGTCCCACTTAGTCCCAATTTTTCCCAGTTTTCCCCACCTGTTTCCACTTGGTCCCACTTAGTCCCAATTTTTCCCGGTTTTCCCCACCTGTTTCCACTTGGTCCCACTTAGTCCCAATTTTTCCCAGTTTTTCCCACCTTTTTCCACTTAGTCCCAGTTGGTCTGAAATTTTCCCAATTTTCCCCACCTGTTTCCACTTGGTCCAACTTAGTCCCAATTTTTCCCAGTTTTCCCCACCTGTTTCCACTTGGTCCCACTTAGTCCCAATTTCCCCCACTTTTCCCCACCTGTTTCCACTTGGTCCCACTTAGTCCCAATTTCCCCCAGTCTTCCCCACCTGTTTCCACTTGGTCCCACTTAGTCCCAATTTTCCCCAGTTTTTCCCACCTTTTTCCACTTGTTCCCACTTGGTCCCAATTTTCCCCAGTTTTCCCCACCTGTTTCCACTTGGTCCAACTTAGTCCCAATTTTTCCCAGTTTTCCCCACCTGTTTCCACTTCGTCCCACTTAGTCCCAATTTTTCCCAGTTTTCCCCACCGGTTTCCACTTCGTCCCACTTGCTCCCAATTTTTCGTATTTTTCCCCACCTGTTTCCACTTGGTCCCACTTGGTCCCAATTTTTCCCAGTTTTCCCCAGCTGTTTCCACTTGGTTCCACTTAGTCCCAATTTTTCCCAGTTTTCCCCACCTGTTTCCACTTGGTCCCACTTAGTCCCAATTTCCCCCAGTTTTCCCCACCTGTTTCCACTTGGTCCCACTTAGTCCCAATTTTTCCCAGTTTTCCCCAGCTGTTTCCACTTGGTTCCACTTAGTCCCAATTTTTCCCAGTTTTCCCCAGCTAATTCCACTTGGTCCCACTTAGTCCCATTTTTTCTCAGCTTTCCCCACACCTTTCCAGTTGGTCCCACTTAGTCCCAATTTTCCCCAATTTACTCCACCTGTTTCCACTTGGTCCCACTTAGTCCCAATTTTTCTCAGTTTTCCCCACCTGTTTCCACTTGGTCCCACTTAGTCCCAATTTTCCCCAGTTTTCCCCACCTGTTTCCACTTGGTCCCACTTGGTCCCAATTTTTCCCAGTTTTCCCCACCTGTTTCCACTTGGTCCCACTTAGTCCCAATTCTTCCCAGTTTTCCCACCTGTTTCCACTTGGTCCCACTTGGTCCCAATTTTTCCCAGTTTTCCCCACCTGTCGCCACTTGGTCCCACTTAGTCCCAATTTTCCACAGTTTTCCCCACCTGTTTCCACTTGGTCCCAATGTTCCCCAGTTTTCCCCACCTGTCGCCACTTGGTCCCACTTAGTCCCAATTTCCCCCAGTTTTCCCCACCTGTTTCCACTTGGTCCCACTTGGTCCCAATGTTCCCCAGTTTTCCCCACCTGTCGCCACTTGGTCCCACTTAGTCCCAATTTCCCCCAGTTTCCCCCACCTGTTTCCACTTGGTCCCGCTTAGTCCCAATTTTCCCCACTTTCCCCCGCCTGTTTCCACTTGGTCCCACTTAGTCCCAATTTTCCCCAGTTTTCCCCACCTGTTTCCACTTGGTCCAACTCAGTCCCAATTTCCCCCAGTTTTCCCCACCTGTTTCCACTTGGTCCCACTTGGTCCCAATTTTTCCCAGTTTGCCCCACCTCTTTCCACTTGGTCCCACTTAGTCCCAATTTTTCCCAGTTTTCCCCACCTGTTTCCACTTGGTCCCAATTTGTCCCAATTTTTCCCAGTTTTCCCCACCTGTTTCCACTTGGTCCCACTTAGTCTTTGTTTTTCCCAGTTTTCCCCACCTGTTTCCACTTGGTCCCACTTAGTCCCAATTTTTCCCAGTTTTCCCCACCTGTTTCCACTTGGTCCCACTTAGTCCCAATTTTCCCCAGTTTTCCCCACCTGTTTCCACTTGGTCCCAATTTGTCCCAATTTTTCCCAGTCTTCCCCACCTTTTTTCGACTTGGTCCAACTTAGTCCCAATTTTTCCCAGTTTTCCGTACCTGTTTCAACTTGGTCCCACTTAGTCCCAATTTTTCCAAGTTTTCCCCACCTGTTTCCACTTGGTCCCACTTGGTCCCAATTTTCCCCAGTTTTTCTGACATGTTTCCACTTGGTCCCACTTGGTCCCAATTTTCCCCAGTTTTCCGCACCTTTTTCCACTTGGTCCCACTTAGTCCCAATTTTTCCCAGTTTTCCCCACCTGTTGCCACTTGGTCCCACTTAGTCCCAATTTTTCCCAGTATTCCAAACCTGTTTCCACTTGGTCCCACTTAGTCCCAATTTTCCCCAGTTTTCCCCACCTTTTTCCACTTGGTCCCGCTTAGTCCCAATTTTTCCCACTTTTCCCCGCCTGTTTGCACTTGGTCCAAGTTAGTCCCAATTTTTCCCAGTTTTCCCCACCTGTTTCCACTTGGTCCCACTTAGTCCCAATTTTTCCCAGTTTTCCCCACCTGTTTCCACTTGGTCCCACTTGGTCCCACGTTTCCCCACTTTTCCCCAACTGTTTCCACTTGGTCCCACTTAGTCCCAATTTTTCCCAGTTTTCCCCACCTGTTTCCACTTGGTCCCACTTTGTCCCAAACTTTCCTAGTTTTCCCCACCTGTTTCCACTTGGTCCCACATAGTCCCAATTTTCCCCTGTTTTCCCCACGTGTTTCCACTTGGTCCAAGTCAGTCCCAATTTTTGCCTGTTTTGACCACCTGTTTCCACTTGGTCCCACTTAGTCCCAATTTTTCACAGTTTTCCCCACCTGTTTCCACTTGGTCCCACTTAGTCCCAAGTTTTCCCAGTTTTCCCCACCTGTTTCCACTTGGTCCCACTTAGTCTTTGTTTTTCCCAGTTTTCCCCACCTGTTTCCACTTGGTCCCACATAGTCCCAATTTCCCCCTGTTTTCCCCACGTGTTTCCACTTGGTCCAAGTCAGTCCCAATTTTTGCCTGTTTTGACCACCTGTTTCCACTTGGTCCCACTTAGTCCCAATTTTCCCAGGTTTTCCCCACCTGTTTCCACTTAGTCCCACTTAGTCCCAATTTTCCCCAGTTTTCCCCACCTGTTTCCACTTGGTCCCAATTTGTCCCAATTTTTCCCAGTCTTCCCCAACTCTTTCGACTTGGTCCAACTTAGTCCCAATTTTTTCCAGCTTTTCCCACCTGTTCCAACTTGGTCCCACTTAGTACCAATTTTCCCCAGTTTTCCCCACCTGTTTCCACTTGGTCCCACTTTGTCCCAAACTTTCCTAGTTTTCCCCACCTGTTTCCACTTGGTCCCACATAGTCCCAATTTTCCCCAGTTTTCCCAGTTTTCCCCACCTGTTTCCACTTGGTCCCACTTAGTCTTTGTTTTTCCCAGTTTTCCCCACCTGTTTCCACTTAGTCCCAATTTTCCCCAGTTTTCCCCACCTGTTTCCACTTGGTCCCAATTTGTCCCAATTTTTCCCAGTCTTCCCCACCTTTTTCGACTTGGTCCAACTTAGTCCCAATTTTTCCCAGTTTTCCCCACCTGTTTCAACTTGGTCCCACTTAGTCCCAATTTTTCCAAGTTTTCCCCACTTGTTTCCACTTGGTCCCACTTGGTCCCAATTTTCCCCAGTTTTTCCCACATGTTTCCACTTGGTCCCACTTGGTCCCAATTTTCCCCAGTTTTCCCCACCTGTTTCCACTTGGTCCCAGCTAGTCCGAATCTTTCCCAGTTGTCCCCACCTGTTTCCACTTGGTCCCACTTAGTCCCAATTTTTCTCAGTTTTCCGCACCTTTTTCCACTTGGTCCCACTTAGTCCGAATTTTTCCCAGTTTTCCCCACCTGTTGCCACTTGGTCTCACTTAGTCTTTGTTTTTCCCAGTATTCCAAACCTGTTTCCACTTGGTCCCACTTAGTCCCAATTTCTCCCAGTTTTCCCCACCTTTTTCCACTTGGTCCCGCTTAGTCCCAAATTTTCCGACTTTTCCCCGCCTGTTTGCACTTGGTCCAAGTTAGTCCCAATTTTTCCCAGTTTTCCCCACCTGTTTCGACTTGGTCCCACTTAGTCCCAATTTTTCCCAGTTTTCCCCACCTGTTTCCACTTGGTCCCACTTGGTCCCACGTTTCCCCAGTTTTCCCCACCTGTTTCCACTTGGTCCCACTTAGTCCCAATTTTTCCCCGTTTTCCCCACCTGTTTCCACTTGGTCCCACTTTGTCCCAAACTTTCCTAGTTTTCCCCACCTGTTTCCACTTGGTCCCACATAGTCCCAATTTCCCCCTGTTTTCCCCACGTGTTTCCACTTGGTCCAAGTCAGTCCCAATTTTTGCCTGTTTTGACCACCTGTTTCCACTTGGTCCCACTTAGTCCCAATTTTCCCCAGTTTTCCCCACCTGTTTCCACTTGGTCCCACTTAGTCCCAAGTTTTCCCAGTTTTCCCCACCTGTTTCCACTTGGTCCCACTTAGTCTTTGTTTTTCCCAGTTTTCCCCACCTGTTTCCACTTAGTCCCACTTAGTCCCAATTTTCCCCAGTTTTCCCCACCTGTTTCCACTTGGTCCCAATTTGTCCCAATTTTTCCCAGTCTTCCCCACCTCTTTCGACTTGGTCCAACTTAGTCCCAATTTTTCCCAGTTTTCCCCACCTGTTTCAACTTGGTCCCACTTAGTACCAATTTTCCCCAGTTTTCCCCACCTGTTTCCACTTGGTCCCACTTTGTCCCAAACTTTCCTAGTTTTCCCCACCTGTTTCCACTTGGTCCCCCATAGTCCCAATTTTCCCCAGTTTTCCCCACGTGTTTCCACTTGGTCCAAGTCAGTCCCAATTTTTGCCTGTTTTGACCACCTTTTCCCACTTGGTCCCACCTAGTCCTAATCTCTGGTGACCTGGCACCAGTCTAAAAACCCTCAGGATGGTAGCTGTGGGACGGATTGCCCACACGCACTGCCACGCTCGAAGCCAGTCGTGATACGTCTCGATTTCTCGTGCGTCTTCCCTGTGTCAGGCCGGGCCCACCCCGCCCGCCAACCGTCCAGGACCCCTCCCTGGGCCAGACATGCAGTCCTGTGGGGGACAGACGCACATACGTGGCCTCCCCCCGACCGCCAGACGCCAACGTGGCGCCTGCCCCGACAGCTCTGCGCCGACATGGCGCGGGCTCAATGGCAGGGCACCATCGTGGCGCCGCGAATGTACCCGTGCGCCGTCGTGGCGCGGCCTTCTGGGCAGAGCGCCGTCGTGGCGCGGCCTTCTTGGCAGAGCGCCGCCGTGGCGCCGCCCAAACAGTCCAGCGCCAACGTGGCGCCACTTCAGTGGCAGCACACCACCGTGGTGCAGCCACCGTGGCGCAGTGTTCGGGGCACAGCGCCGTCGTGGCACTGCCCGGCCAGCCCCATGCCCCCGTGGCGCCAGTTCAGTGGCAGAGCGCCATCGTGGTGCCGCCAACGTACACGTGCGCCATCGTGGCGCAATCCTCACGGCAGAACGCCACCGCGGCGCTGCCCAGACAGCCCTACGCCGACGTGGCGCCAGTTCAGTGACGTGGCACCACCGTGGTGCGGTCAACGTACACGTGCGCCGTCGTGGCGCAACCTTCAGGGCAGAGCGCCACCGTGGCGCAGCCCAAACAGTCTTCGTGCGCACTCGAGGCACCATGGCGAGGTCTGCACCTGGCGCTCCGCCAACCCCCGTGACACCCCGTGCAGAGGTGACGTGTCATCGGCGGTACTCACCGCCTCACGTGCCATTGACGAACGTCCCCGTCTCGCTCGGGCACCATCGTGGTGCCACTTTCTCGGTCACGTGCCGTCTCGGTACACGTATCGTGGGGCATGTCGTTTGGGCTCGGCCTTTGCGGCCGGGCGTCGTCGGTGACCTCCACGGCGGTGCACCACCGTGGTGCTATGGCCGTGACGCACGTCCCGCACTCACAGAACCCGGGGGTACCCAGGCCACCGGCGGTGCGCGTGATCGTGTAGCGTGACCGTACTCGCGACGCCGGCGGTACTCAGCCCACCGGCAGTGCGCATAGTCGTGCTGGGCCGCGTTCTATTTAGCCCGGCGGCGTTTTCAAGTCGGGGGTGATGCCCCGGGAGACCCACATCTTCCGTGCCCGTTGATCTTGGAACGCTTACTCGGGTGGATCCAGGACAGGTCGGAGCGGTTGGTGGCCGGGACCGGAGAGCAGATCGAACCGTAGCGTTGTCGTACACCGACGTTGTGACCCAGACGGCCTGCTGGGAGGAGCGTTCTCAGGTGTGCGACGAGATTCGTCTTGCTCTAGCGGAGGTAAGACGGAGGACTCCCTCGGCAGAGCCTGCGTTTGGCCCCCGAGGGACGACGCCAAAGCTCACCGTACGTGGGACCGCGGCAGGCGCTCCTCCTCCTCCTCCTCCTCCTCCTCCTAATCTTTCCCAGTTTTCCCCACCTGTTTCCACTTGGTCCCACTTAGTCCCAATTTTTCTCAGTCTTCCACACCTTTTTCCACTTGGTCCCACTTAGTCCCAATTTTTCCCAGTTTTCCCCACCTGTTGCCACTTGGTCCCACTTAGTCCCAATTTTTCCCAGTATTCCAAACCTGTTTCCACTTGGTCCCACTTAGTCCCAATTTTCCCCAGTTTTCCCCGCCTGTCTGCACTTGGTCCAAGTTAGTCCCAATTTTTCCCAGTTTTCCCCACCTGTTTCCACTTGGTCCCAATTTTTCCCAATTTTTCCCAGTTTTCCCCACCTGTTTCCACTTGGTCCCACTTGGTCCCACGTTTCCCCAGTTTTCCCCACCTGTTTCCACTTGGTCCCACTTGGTCCCAATGTTCCCCAGTTTTCCCCACCTGTCGCCACTTGGTCCCACTTAGTCCCAATTTTCCCCAGTTTTCCCCACCTGTTTCCACTTGGTCCCACTTGGTCCCAATGTTCCCCAGTTTTCCCCACCTGTCGCCACTTGGTCCAACCTAGTCCCAATTTTCCCCAGTTTTCCCCACGTGTTTCCACTTGGTCCCACTTGGTCCCAATGATCCCCAGTTTTCCCCACCTGTCGCCACTTGGTCCCACTTAGTTCCAATTTTCCCCAGTTTTCCCCACATGTTTCCACTTGGTCCAAGTTAGTCCCAATTTTTCCCAAGTTTCCCCACCTTTTTCCACTTGGTCCCACTTGATCCCACGTTTCCCCAGTTTTCCCCACCTGTTTCCACTTGGTCCCACTTGGTCCCAATGTTCCCCAGTTTTCCCCACATGTCGCCACTTGGTCCCACTTAGTCCCAATTTTCCCCAGTTTTCCCCACCTGTTTCCACTTGGTCCCACTTGGTCCCAATATTCCCCAGTTTTCCCCACCTGTCGCCACTTGGTGCCACTTAGTCCCAATTTTTCCCAGCTTTCCCCACCTGTTTCCACTTGGTTCCACTTAGTCCCAATTTTTCCCAGTTTTCCCCACCTGTTTCCACTTGGTCCCACTTAGTCCCAATTTTCCCAAGTTTTCCCCACCTGTTTCCACTTGGTCCCACTCAGTCCCAATTTTTCCCAGCTTCCCCCACCTGTTTCCACTTGGTCCCACTTAGTCCCAATTTTCCCCAGTTTTCCCCAGCTGTTTCCACTTGGTCCCACTTAGTCCCAATTTTTCTCAGCTTTCCCCACACCTTTCCACTTGGTCCCACTTAGTCCCAACTTTTCCCAATTTTCCCCGCCTGTTTCCACTTGGTCCCACTTAGTCCCAATTTTTCTCAGTTTTCCCCACCTGTTTCCACTTGGTCCCACCTAGTCCCAATATTTCCCAGTTTTCCCCACCTGTTTCCACTTGGTCCCACTTGGTCCCAATTTTTCCCAGTTTTCCCCACCTGTTTCCACTTGGTCCCACTTAGTCCCAATTTTTCCCAGCTTTCCCCACTTGTTTCCACTTGGTCCCACTTGGTCCCAATTTTTCCCAGCTTTCCCCACCTGTCGCCACTTGGTCCCACTTAGTCCCAATTTTCCCCAGTTTTCCCCACCTGTTTCCACTTGGTCCCACTTGGTCCCAATGTTCCCCAGTTTTCCCCACCTGTCGCCACTTGGTCCCACTTAGTCCCAATTTTCCCTAGTTTTCCCCACCTGTTTCCCCTTGGTCCCACTTAGTCCCAATTTTCCCCAGTTTTCCCCACCTGTTTCCACTTGGTCCCGCTTAGTCCCAATTTTCCCCACTTTTCCCCGCCTGTTTCCACTTGGTCCCACTTAGTCCCAATTTTCCCCAGTTTTCCCCACCTGTTTCCACTTGTTTCCAACTTAGTCCCAATTTCCCCCAGTTTTCCCCACCTGTTTCCACTTGGTCCAACTTAGTCCCAATTTCCCCCAGTTTTCCCCACCTGTTTCCACTTGGTCCCACTTGGTCCCGATTTTCCCCAGTTTTCCCCACCTGTTTCCACTGGGTCCCACCTAGTCCGAATCTTTCCCAGTTTTCCCCACCTGTTTCTACTTGGTCCCACTTAGTCCCGATTTTTCTCAGTTTTCCACACCTGTTTCCACTTGGTCCCACTTAGTCCCAACTTTCCCCAGTTTTCCCCACCTGGTGCCACTTGGTCCCACTTAGTCCCAATTTTTCCCAGTATTCCAAACCTGTTTCCACTTGGTCCCAGTTAGTCCCAATTTTCCCCAGTTTTCCCCACCTTTTTCCACTTGGTCCCGCTTAGTCCCAATTTTCCCCACTTTTCCCCGCCTATTTCCACTTGGTCCCACTTAGTCCCAATTTTCCCCAGTTTTCCCCACATGTCTCCACTTGGTCCAAGTTAGTCCCAATTTTTCCAGTTTTCCCCACCTGTTTCCACTTGGTCCCACATTTCCCCAGTTTTCCCCACCTGTTTCCACTTGGTCCCACTTGGTCCTAATTTTTCCCACTTCCCCCCGCGAGTTTCCACTCGGTCCCACTTAGTCCCAATTTTCCCCAGTTTTCCCCACATGTTTCCACTTGGTCCAACTTAGCCCCAATTTTCCCCAGTTGTCCCCACCTGTTTCCACTTGGTCCCACTTGGTCCCAATTTTTCCCACTTTTCCCCGCGTGTTTCCCCTTGGTCCCACTTAGTCCCAATTTTTCCCACTTTTCCCCACCTGTTTCCACTTGGTCCCACTTAGTCCCAATTTTTCCCAGTTTTCCCCACCTGTTTCCACTTGGTCCCACTTAGTCCCAATTTTTCCCAGTTTTCCCCACCTGTTTCCACTTGGTCCCACTTGGTCCCAATATTTCCCAGTTTTCCCCACCTGTTTCCACTTGGTGGGACTAAGTGGGACCAAGTGGAAACAGGTGGGGAAAACTAGGGAAAATTGGGACGAAGTGGGACCAAGTGGAAACAGGTGGGGAAAACTGGGAAAAATTGGGACTAAGTGGGACCAAGTGGAAACAGTTGGGGAAAACTGGGAAAAATTGGGACTAAGTGGGACCAAGTGGAAACAGGTGGGAAAACTGGGGAAAATTGGGACTAAGTTGGACCAAGTGGAAACAGGTGGGAAAACCGGGAAACATTGGGACTAAGGCAGACCAAGTGGAAACAGGTGGGAAAAACTGGGAAAAATTGGGACGAAGTGGGACCAAGTGGAAACAGGTGGGGAAAACTGGGAAAAATTGGGACTAAGTGGGACCAAGTGGAAACAGGTGGGGGAAACTGGGAAAAATTGGGACTAACTGGGACCAAGTGGAAACAGGTGGGGAAAACTGGGGAAAATTGGGACTAAGTGGGAATGTTTCCCAGTTTTCCCACCTGTTTCCGGTTGGTCCCACTGGATCCCAATTTTTGCCAGTTTTCCCCACCTGTTTCCACTTGGTGCCACTTAGTCCCAATTTTTCCCAGTTTTCCCACCTGTTTCCACTTAGTCCCACTTGTCCCAATTTTTCCCAGTTTTCCCCACCTGTTTCCACTTGGTCCAACTTAGTCCCAATTTTCCCCAGTTTTCCCCACCTTTTTCCACTTGGTCCCACTTAGTCTCAGTTTTTCCCAGTTTTCCCCACCTGTTTCCACTTCATGCCACTTAGTCCCAAATTTTCCCAGTTTTCCCCACCTGTTTCAACTTGGTCCCACTTAGTCCGAATTTTTCCCAGTTTTCCCCACCTGTTTCCACTTGGTCCCACTTGGTCCCAATTTTTCCCAGTTTTCCCCACCTGTTTCCACTTGGTCCCACTTAGTCTCAGTTTTTCCCAGTTTTCCCCACCTGTTTCCACTTGGTCCCACTTAGTCCGAATTTTTCCCAGTTTTCCCCACCTGTTTCCACTTGGTCCCACTTGGTCCCAATTTTTCCCAGTTTTCCCCACCTGTTTCCACTTGGTCCCACTTAGTCCGAATTTTTCCCAGTTTTCCCCACCTGTTTCCACTTGGTCCCACTTCGTCCCAATTTTTCCCAGTTTTCCCCACCTGTTTCCACTTGGTCCCACTTAGTCTCAGTTTTTCCCAGTTTTCCCCACCTGTTTCCACTTGGTCCCACTTAGTCCGAATTTTTCCCAGTTTTCCCCACCTGTTTCCACTTGGTCCCACTTAGTCTCAGTTTTTCCCAGTTTTCCCCACCTGTTGCCACTTGGTGCCACTTAGTCCCAATTTTTCCCAGTTTTGCCCACCTGTTTCCACTTGGTCCCACTTGGTCCCAATTTTTCCTAGTTTTCCCCACCTGTTTCCACTTGGTCCCACTTAGTCCCAATTTTTCCCAGTTTTCCCCACCTATTTCGACTTGGTCCAACTTAGTCCCAATTTTTCCCAGCTTTTCCCACCTGTTTCAACTTGGTGCCACTTAGTCCCAAATTTTCCCAGTTTTCCCCACCTGTTTCCACTTGGTCCAAGTTAGTCCCAATTTTTCCCAGTTTTCCCCACCTGTTTCGACTTGGTCCCACTTACTCCCAATTTTTCCCAGTTTTCCCCACGTGCTTCCCCTTGGTCCCACTTGGTCCCAATTTTCCCCAGTTTTCCCCACCTCTTTACACTTGGTCCCATTTGGTCCCAATTTTACCCACTTTTCCCCGCCTGTTTCCACTTGGTCCCACTTCGTCCCAATTTTTCCCAGTTATCCCCACCTGTTTCCACTTGGTCCCACTTCGTCCCAATTTTTCCCAGTTATCCCCACCTGTTTCCACTTGGTCCCACTTAGTCCCAATGTTTCCCAGTTTTCCCCACCTGTTTCCCCTTGGTCCCACTTAGTCCGAATTTTCCCCAGTTTTCCCCACCTGTTTCCACTTGGTCCCGCTTAGTCCCAATTTTCCCCACTTTTCCCCGCCTGTTTCCACTTGGTCCCACTTAGTCCCAATTTTCCCCAGTTTTCCCCACCTGTTTCCACTTGTTTCCAACTTAGTCCCAATTTCCCCCAGTTTTCCCCACCTGTTTCCACTTGGTCCAACTTAGTCCCAATTTCCCCCAGTTTTCCCCACCTGTTTCCACTTGGTCCCACTTGGTCCCGATTTTCCCCAGTTTTCCCCACCTGTTTCCACTGGGTCCCACCTAGTCCGAATCTTTCCCAGTTTTCCCCACCTGTTTCTACTTGGTCCCACTTAGTCCCGATTTTTCTCAGTTTTCCACACCTGTTTCCACTTGGTCCCACTTAGTCCCAATTTTCCCCAGTTTTCCCCACCTGGTGCCACTTGGTCCCACTTAGTCCCAATTTTTCCCAGTATTCCAAACCTGTTTCCACTTGGTCCCAGTTAGTGCCAATTTTCCCCAGTTTTCCCCACCTTTTTCCACTTGGTCCCGCTTAGTCCCAATTTTCCCCACTTTTCCCCGCCTATTTCCACTTGGTCCCACTTAGTCCCAATTTTCCCCAGTTTTCCCCACATGTCTCCACTTGGTCCAAGTTAGTCCCAATTTTTCCCAGTTTTCCCCACCTGTTTCCACTTGGTCCCACATTTCCCCAGTTTTCCCCACCTGTTTCCACTTGGTCCCACTTGGTCCTAATTTTTCCCACTTCCCCCCGCGAGTTTCCACTCGGTCCCACTTAGTCCCAATTTTCCCCAGTTTTCCCCACATGTTTCCACTTGGTCCAACTTAGCCCCAATTTTCCCCAGTTGTCCCCACCTGTTTCCACTTGGTCCCACTTGGTCCCAATTTTTCCCACTTTTCCCCGCGTGTTTCCCCTTGGTCCCACTTAGTCCCAATTTTTCCCACTTTTCCCCACCTGTTTCCACTTGGTCCCACTTAGTCCCAATTTTTCCCAGTTTTCCCCACCTGTTTCCACTTGGTCCCACTTAGTCCCAATTTTTCCCAGTTTTCCCCACCTGTTTCCACTTGGTCCCACTTGGTCCCAATATTTCCCAGTTTTCTCCACCTGTTTCCACTTGGTGGGACTAAGTGGGACCAAGTGGAAACAGGTGGGGAAAACTAGGGAAAATTGGGACGAAGTGGGACCAAGTGGAAACAGGTGGGGAAAACTGGGAAAAATTGGGACTAAGTGGGACCAAGTGGAAACAGTTGGGGAAAACTGGGAAAAATTGGGACTAAGTGGGACCAAGTGGAAACAGGTGGGAAAACCGGGAAACATTGGGACTAAGGCAGACCAAGTGGAAACAGGTGGGAAAAACTGGGAAAAATTGGGACGAAGTGGGACCAAGTGGAAACAGGTGGGGAAAACTGGGAAAAATTGGGACTAAGTGGGACCAAGTGGAAACAGGTGGGGGAAACTGGGAAAAATTGGGACTAAGTGGGACCAAGTGGAAACAGGTGGGGAAAACTGGGAAAAATTGGGACTAAGTGGGAATGTTTCCCAGTTTTCCCACCTGTTTCCACTTGGTCCCACTGGGTCCCAATTTTTGCCAGTTTTCCCCACCTGTTTCCACTTGGTGCCACTTAGTCCCAATTGTTCCCAGTTTTCCCACCTGTTTCCACTTAGTCCCACTTGTCCCAATTTTTCCCAGTTTTCCCCACCTGTTTCCACTTGGTCCAACTTAGTCCCAATTTTCCCCAGTTTTCCCCACCTTTTTCCACTTGGTCCCACTTAGTCTCAGTTTTTCCCAGTTTTCCCCACCTGTTTCCACTTCATGCCACTTAGTCCCAAATTTTCCCAGTTTTCCCCACCTGTTTCAACTTGGTCCCACTTAGTCCGAATTTTTCCCAGTTTTCCCCACCTGTTTCCACTTGGTCCCACTTGGTCCCAATTTTTCCCAGTTTTCCCCACCTGTTTCCACTTGGTCCCACTTAGTCTCAGTTTTTCCCAGTTTTCCCCACCTGTTTCCACTTGGTCCCACTTAGTCCGAATTTTTCCCAGTTTTCCCCACCTGTTTCCACTTGGTCCCACTTGGTCCCAATTTTTCCCAGTTTTCCCCACCTGTTTCCACTTGGTCCCACTTAGTCCGAATTTTTCCCAGTTTTCCCCACCTGTTTCCACTTGGTCCCACTTCGTCCCAATTTTTCCCAGTTTTCCCCACCTGTTTCCACTTGGTCCCACTTAGTCTCAGTTTTTCCCAGTTTTCCCCACCTGTTTCCACTTGGTCCCACTTAGTCCGAATTTTTCCCAGTTTTCCCCACCTGTTTCCACTTGGTCCCACTTAGTCTCAGTTTTTCCCAGTTTTCCCCACCTGTTGCCACTTGGTGCCACTTAGTCCCAATTTTTCCCAGTTTTGCCCACCTGTTTCCACTTGGTCCCACTTGGTCCCAATTTTTCCTAGTTTTCCCCACCTGTTTCCACTTGGTCCCACTTAGTCCCAATTTTTCCCAGTTTTCCCCACCTATTTCGAATTGGTCCAACTTAGTCCCAATTTTTCCCAGCTTTTCCCACCTGTTTCAACTTGGTGCCACTTAGTCCCAAATTTTCCCAGTTTTCCCCACCTGTTTCCACTTGGTCCAAGTTAGTCCCAATTTTTCCCAGTTTTCCCCACCTGTTTCGACTTGGTCCCACTTACTCCCAATTTTTCCCAGTTTTCCCCACGTGCTTCCCCTTGGTCCCACTTGGTCCCAATTTTCCCCAGTTTTCCCCACCTCTTTACACTTGGTCCCATTTGGTCCCAATTTTACCCACTTTTCCCCGCCTGTTTCCACTTGGTCCCACTCCGTCCCAATTTTTCCCAGTTATCCCCACCTGTTTCCACTTGGTCCCACTTCGTCCCAATTTTTCCCAGTTATCCCCACCTGTTTCCACTTGGTCCCACTTAGTCCCAATGTTTCCCAGTTTTCCCCACCTGTTTCCACTTGGTCCCACTTAGTCCCAATGCTTCCCAGTTTTCCCACCTGTTTCCACTTGGTCCCACTTGGTCCCAATTTTTCCCAATTTTCCCCACCTGTTTCCACTTGGTCTTACTTAGTCCCAATTTTTCCCAGTTTCCCCCACCTGTTTCCACTTGGTGCCACTTAGTCCCAAATTTTCGGAGTTTTCCCCACCTGTTTCCACTTGGTCCCACTTAGTCCCAATTTTCCCCAGTTTCCCCACCTGTTTCCACTTGGTCCCACTTGTAGCAATTTTTCCCAGTTTTCCCCACCTGTTTCCACTTGGTCCAACTTGGTCGCAATTTTCCCCAGTTTTCCCCACCTGTTTCCACTTGGTCCCACTTGTAGCAATTTTTCCCAGTTTTCCCCACCTGTTTCCACTTGGTCCAACTTAGTCCCAATTTTCCCCAGTTTTCCCCACCTGTTTCCACTTGGTCCCACTTAGTCTTTGTTTTCCCCAGTTTTCCCCACCTGTTACCACTTGGTCCCACTTAGTCCCAATTTTCCCAAGTTTTCCCCACCTGTTTCCACGTGGTCCCAATTTGTCCCAATTTTTCCCAGTTTTCCCCACCTATTTCGACTTGGTCCAACTTAGTCCCAATTTTTCCCGGCTTTCCCCACCTGTTTCAACTTGGTCCCACTTGGTCCCAATTTTCCGCAGTTTTCCCCACCTGTTTCCACTTGGTCCCAGCTAGTCCGAATCTTTCCCAGTTTTCCCCACCTGTTTCCACTTGGTCCCACTTAGTCCCAATTTTTCCCAGTATTCCAAACCTGTTTCCACTTGGTCCCACTTAGTCCCAATTTTTCCCAGTTTTCCCCACCTGTTTCCGCTTGGTCCCGCTTAGTCCCAATTTTTCCCACTTTTCCCCGCCTGTTTCCACTTGGTCCCACTTAGTCCCAATTTTCCCCAGTTTTCCCAACCTGTTTCCACTTGGTCCAAGTTAGTCCCAAATTTTCCCAGTTTTCCCCACCTGTTTTGACTCGGTCCCACCTAGTCCCAATTTTCCCCAGTTTTCCCCACGTGCTTCCACTTGGTCCCACTTGGTCCCAATTTTCCCCAGTTTTCCCCACCTGTTTACACTTGGTCCGATTTGGTCCCAATTTTTCCCACTTTTCCCCACATGTTTCCACTTGGTCCCACTTAGTCCCAATTTTTCACAGTTTTCCCCACCTGTTTCCACTTGGTCCCACTTCGTCCCAATTTTTCCCAGTTATCCCCACCTGTTTCCACTTGGTCCCACTTCGTCCCAATGTTTCCCAGTTTTCCCCACCTGTTTCCACTTGGTCCCACTTAGTCCCAATGCTTCCCAGTTTTCCCACCTATTTCAACTTGGTCCCACTTGGTTCCAATTTTTCCCAGTTTTCCCCACCTGTTTCCACTTGGTCCCACTTAGTCCCAATTTTTCCCAGTTTTGCCCACCTCTTTCCACTTGGTCCCACTTAGTCCCAATTTTTCCCAGTTTTTCCCACCTGTTTCCACTTGGTCCCACTTGGTCCCAATTTGTCCCAGTTTTCCCCACCTGTTTCCACTTGGTCCCACTTGGTACCAATTTTTCTGAGTTTTCCCCACCTGTTTCCACTTGGTCCAACTTAGTCCCAATTTTCCCCAGTTTTCTCCACCCGTTTCCACTTGGTCCCACTTAGTCCCAATTTTCCCCAGTTTACCCACCTGTTTCCACTTGGTGCCACTTAGTCCCAAATTTTCCCAGTTTTCCCCACCTGTTTCCACTTGGTCCCACTTAGTCCCAATTTTTCCCAGTTTTCCCCACGTGTTTCCACTTGGTCCCACTTAGTCCCAATTTTCCCCACTTTTCCGCACCTGTTTCCACTTGGTCCCAATTGGTCCCAATTTTCCCCAGTTTTCCCCACCTGTTTCCACTTGGTCCCACTTGTCCCAATTTTTCCCAGTTTTCCCCACCTGTTTCCACTTGGTCCAACTTAGTCCCAATTTTCCCCAGTTTTCCCCACCTGTTTCAAATTGGTCCCACTTAGGCCCAATTTTCCCCAATTTTCCCTACCTGTTTCCACTTGGTGCCACTTCGTCCCAGTTTTTCCCAGTTTTCCCCACCTGTTTCCACTTGGTCCCACTTAGTCTTTGTTTTTCCCAGTTTTCCCCACCTGTTTCCACTTGGCCCCACTTAGTCCCAATTTTCCAAAGTTTTCCCCACCTGTTTCCACTTGGTCCCAATTTGTCCCAATTTTTCCCAGTTTTCCCCACCTGTTTCCACTTGGTCCCACTTAGTCCCAATTTTGCAAAGTTTTCCCCACCTGTTTCCACTTGGTCCCAATTTGTCCCAATTTTTCCCAGTTCTCCCCACCCGTTTCGACTTGGTCCAACTTAGTCCCACTTTTTCCCAGCTTTCCCCACCTGTTTCAACTTGGTCCCACTTAGTCGCAATTTTTCCCAGTTTTCCCCAGCTGTTGCCACTTGGTCCCACTTGGTCCCAATTTTCCCCAGTTTTCCCCACCTGTTTCCACTTGGTCCCACTTGGTCCCAATTTTCCCCAGTTTCCCCACCTGTTTCCACTTGGTCCCACTTGGTCCCAATTTTCCCCAGTTTCCCCACCTGTTTCCACTTGGTCCCACTTGGTCCCAATTTTTCCCAATTTTC
The DNA here is from genome assembly GCA_964036045.1 of Eutreptiella sp. 'Long Island Sound 2002'. Lineage (NCBI taxonomy): Eukaryota > Euglenozoa > Euglenophyceae > Eutreptiales > Eutreptiaceae > Eutreptiella > Eutreptiella sp. 'Long Island Sound 2002'. The sequence goes on from OZ038378.1 coordinate 159,401,132, forward strand.
CCCACCTGTTTCCACTTGGTCCAACTTAGTCCCAATTTTCCCCAGTTTTCCCCACCTGTTTCCACTTGGTCCCACTTAGTCCCAATTTTCCCCAGTTTTCCCCACCTGTTTCCACTTGGTGCCACTTAGTCCCAATTTTCCCGAGTTTTCCCCACCTGTTTCCGCTTGGTGCCACTGATTCCCAATTTTTCCCAGTTTTCCCCACCTGTTTCCACTTGGTCCCACTTAGTCCCAATTTTGCAAAGTTTTCCCCACCTGTTTCCACTTGGTCCCAATTTGTCCCAATTTTTCCCAGTTCTCCCCACCCGTTTCGACTTGGTCCAACTTAGTCCCACTTTTTCCCAGCTTTCCCCACCTGTTTCAACTTGGTCCCACTTAGTCGCAATTTTTCCCAGTTTTCCCCAGCTGTTGCCACTTGGTCCCACTTGGTCCCAATTTTCCCCAGTTTTCCCCACCTGTTTCCACTTGGTCCCACTTGGTCCCAATTTTCCCCAGTTTCCCCACCTGTTTCCACTTGGTCCCACTTGGTCCCAATTTTCCCCAGTTTTCCCCACCTGTTTCCACTTGGTGCCACTTAGTCCCAATTTTCCCGAGTTTTCCCCACCTGTTTCCGCTTGGTGCCACTGATTCCCAATTTTTCCCAGTTTTCCCCACCTGTTTCAACTTGGTCCCACTTAGTCCCAATTTTCCAAAGTTTTCCCCACCTGTTTCCACTTGGTCCCAATTTGTCCCAATTTTTCTCAGTTTTCCCCACCTGTTTCGACTTGGTCCAACTTAGTCCCAATTTTTCCCAGCTTTCCCCACCTGTTTCCACTTGGTCCCACTTAGTCGCAATTTTTCCCAGTTTTCCCCACCTGTTGCCACTTGGTCCTACTTGGTCCCAATTTTCCCCAGTTTTCCCCACCTGTTTCCGCTTGATCCCACTTGGTCCCAATTTTCCCCAGTTTCCCCACCTGTTTCCCCTTGGTCCCAGCTAGTCCGAATCTTTCCCAGTTTTCCCCACCTGTTTCTACTTGGTCCCACTTGGTCCCAATTTACCCCAGTTTTCCCCACCTGTTTCCACTTGGTCCCGGTTTTCGGAATTTTTCCCAGTTTTCCCCACCTGTTTCCACTTGGTCCAACTTAGTCCCTATTTTCCCCAGTTTTCCCCACCTGTTTCCACTTGGTGCCACTTAGTCCCAATTTTTCCCAGTTTTCCCCACCTGTTTCCACTTGGTCCCACTTGGTCCCCATTTTCCCCAGTTTCCCCACCTGTTTCCACTTGGTCCCAGCTAGTCCGAATCTTTCCCAATTTTCCCCACCTGTTTCCACTTGGTCCAACTTAGTCCCAATTTTCCCCAGTTTTCCCCACCTGTTTCCACTTGGTCCCACTTAGTCCCAATTTTCCCCATTTTTTTCCCACCTGTTTCCACTTGGTGCCACTTAGTCCCAATTTTCCCCAGTTTTCCCCACCTGTTTCCGCTTGGTGCCACTGATTCCCAATTTTTCCCAGTTTTCCCCACCTGATTCAGCTTGGTCCCACTTAGTCCCAATTTTCCAAAGTTTTCCCCACCTGTTTCCACTTGGTCCCAATTTGTCCCAATTTTTCTCAGTTTTCCCCACCTGTTTCGACTTGGTCCAACTTAGTCCCAATTTTACTCAGCTTTCTCCACCTGTTTCAACTTGGTCCCACTTAGTCGCAATTTTTCCCAGTTTTCCCCACCTGTTGCCACTTGGTCCCACTTGGTCCCAATTTTCTCCAGTTTCCCCACCTGTTTCCACTTGGACCCACTTGGTCCCAATTTTCCCCAATTTTCCCCAGTTGTTTCCACTCGGTCCCACTTAGTCTCAATTTTCCCCAGTTTTCCCCACCTGTTTCCACTTGGTCCCACTTAGTCCCAATTTTCCCCAGTTTTCCCCACGTGTTTCCACTTGGTGCCACTGAGTCCCAATTTTTCCCAGTTTTCCCCACATGTTTCCACTTGGTCCCACTCAGTCTTTGTTTTTCCCAGTATTCCCCACCTGTTTCCACTTGGTCCCACTTGGTCCCAATTTTCCCCAGTTTCCCCACCTGTTTCCACTTGGTCCCAGCTAGTCCGAATCTTTCCCAGTTTTCCCCACATGTTTCCACTTGGTCCAACTTAGTCCCAATTTTCCCCAGTTTTCCCCACCTAATTCCACTTGGTGCCACTTAGTCCCAATTTTTCCCAGTTTTCCCCACGTGTTTCCACTTGGTGCCACTGAGTCCCAATTTTTCCCAGTTTTCCCCACCTGTTTCAACTTGGTCGCACTTAGTCCCAATTTTCCAAAGTTTTCCCCACCTGTTTCCACTTGGTCCCAATTTGTCCCGATTTTTCTCAGTTTTCCCCACCTGTTTCGACTTGGTCCAACTTAGTCCCAATTTTTCCCAGCTTTCCCCACGTGTTTCCACTTGGTCCCACTTAGTCGCAATTTTTCCCAGTTTTCCCCACCTGTTGCCACTTGGTCCCACTTGGTCCCAATTTCCCCCAGTTTTCCCCACCTGTTTCCACTTGATCCCACTTGGTCCCAATTTTCCCCAGTTTTCCCCACCTGTTTCCACTTGGTCCCGGTTTTCAGAATTTTTCCCAGTTTTCCCCACCTGTTTCCACTTGGTCCAACTTAGTCCCAATTTTCCCCAGTTTTCCCCACCTGTTTCCACTTGGTGCCACTTAGTTCGAGTTTTTCCCAGTTTTCCCCACCTGTTTCCACTTGGTCCCACTTGGTCCCCATTTTCCCCAGTTTCCCCACCTGTTTCCACTTGGTCCCAGCTAGTCCGAATCTTTCCCAATTTTCCCCACCTGTTTCCACTTGGTCCAACTTAGTCCCAATTTTCCCCAGTTTTCCCCACCTGTTTCCACTTGGTCCCACTTAGTCCCAATTTTCCCCAGTTGTCCCCACCTGTTTCCACTTGGTGCCACTTAGTCCCAATTTCCCCCAGTTTTCCCCACCTGTTTCCGCTTGGTGCCACTGATTCCCGATTTTTCCCAGTTTTCCCCACCTGATTCAGCTTGCTCCCACTTAGTCCCAATTTTCCAAGGTTTTCCCCACCTGTTTCCACTTGGTCCCAATTTGTCCCAATTTTTCTCAGTTTTCCCCACCTGTTTCGACTTGGTCCAACTTAGTCCCAATTTTTCCCAGCTTTCTCCACCTGTTTCAACTTGGTCCCACTTAGTCGCAATTTTTCCCAGTTTTCCCCACCTGTTGCCACTTGGTCCCACTTGGTCCCAATTTTCTCCAGTTTCCCCACCTGTTTCCACTTGGTCCAACTTAGTCCCAATTTTCACCAATTTTCCCCACTTGTTTCCACTCGGTCCCACTTAGTCTCAATTTTCCCCAGTTTTCCCCACCTGTTTCCACTTGGTCCCACTTAGTCCCAATTTTCCCCAGTTTTCCCCACGTGTTTCCACTTGGTGCCACTGAGTCCCAATTTTTCCCAGTTTTCCCCACCTGTTTCCACTTGGTCCCACTCAGTCTTTGTTTTTCCCAGTTTTCCCCACCTGTTTCCACTTGGTCCCACTTCGTCCCAATTTTCCCCAGTTTCCCCACCTGTTTCCACTTGGTCCCAGCTAGTCCGAATCTTTCCCAGTTTTCCCCACATGTTTCCACTTCGTCCCACGTAGTCCCAATTTTTCTCAGTTTTCCCCACCTGTTCCCACTTGGTCCCACTTGTCCCCATTTCTCCCAGTTTTCCCCACCTGTTTCCACTTGGTCATACTTAGTCCCAATTTTCCCCAGTTTTCCACACCTAATTCCACTTGGTGCCACTTAGTCCCAATTTTTCCCAGTTTTCCCCACGTGTTTCCACTTGGTGCCACTGAGTCCCAATTTTTCCAAGTTTTCCCCACCTGTTTCAACTTGGTCCCACTTAGTCCCAATTTTCCAAAGTTTTCCCCACCTGTTTCCACTTGGTCCCAATTTGTCCCAATTTTTCTCAGTTTTCCCCACCTGTTTCCACTTGGTCCCACTTAGTCGCAATTTTTCCCAGTTTTCCCCACCTGTTGCCACTTGGTCCCACTTGGTCCCAATTTTCCCCAGTTTCCCCCACCTGTTTCCACTTGATCCCACTTGGTCCCATTTTCCCCAGTTTCCCAACCTGTTTCCACTTGGTCCCAGCTAGTCCGAATCTTTCCCAGTTTTCCCCACCTGTTTCCACTTGGTCCCACTTGGTCCCAATTTTCCCCAGTTTTCCCCACCTGTTTCCACTTGGTCCCACTTTTCAGAATTTTTCCCAGTTTTCCCCACCTGTTTCCACTTGGTCCAACTTAGTCCGAATTTCCCCCAATTTTCCCCCCCTGTTTCCACTTGGTCCCACTTAGTCTCAATTTTCCCCAGTTTTCCCCACCTGTTTCCACTTGGTGCCACTTAGTCCCAATTTTTCCCAGTTTTCCCCACCTGTTTCCACTTGATCCCACTTGGTCCCAATTTTCCCCAGTTTCCCCACCTGTTTCCACTTGGTCCCAGCTAGTCCGAATCTTTCCCAGTTTTCCCCACCTGTTTCCACTTGGTCCAACTTAGTCCCAATTTCCCCCAATTTTCCCCCCCTGTTTCCACTTGGTCCCACTTAGTCTCAATTTTCCCCAGTTTTCCCCACCTGTTTCCACTTGGTGCCACTTAGTCCCAATTTTTCCCAGTTTTCCCCACGTGCTTCCACTTGGTCCCACTTAGTCCCAATTTTCCCCAGTTTTCCCCACCTGTTTCCACTTGGTCCCACTTGGTCCCAATTTTTCCCAGTTTTCCCCACCTGTTTCCACTTGATCCCACTTAGTCCCAATGTTTCCCAGTTTTCCCACCTGTTTCCACTTGGCCCCACTTGGTCCCAATTTTTCCCAGTTTTCCCCACCTGTTTCCACTTGGTCCCACTTCGTCCCAATTTTTCCCAGTTTTCCCCACCTGTCTCCTCTTGGTCCCACTTCGTCCCAATTTTTCACAGTTTTCCCCACCTGTTTCCACTTGGTCCCACTTAGTCCCAATGTTTCCCAGTTTTCCCACCTGTTTTCACTTGGTCCCACTTGGTCCCAATTTTTCCCAGTTTTCCCCACCTGTTTCCACTTGGTCCCACTTGGTCCCATATATTCTCAGTTTTGCCCACCTGGTTCCACTTGGTCCAACTTAGTCCCATTTTTTCCCAGCTTTCCCCACCTGTTTCCACTTGGTGCCACTTGGTCCCAATTTTTCCCAGCTTTCCCCACCTGTTTCCACTTGGTCCCACTTGGTCCCAATTATTCTCAGTTTTGCCCACCTGTTTCCACTTGGTCCAACTTAGTCCCAATTTTCCCCAGTTTTCCCCACCTGTTTCCACTTGGTGCCACTTAGTCCCAATTTTTCCCAGCTTTCCCCACGTGTTTCCACTTGGTGCCACTTGGTCCCAATTATTCTCAGTTTTCCCCACCTGTTTCCACTTGGTCCAACTTAGTCCCAATTTTCCCCAGTTTTCCCCACCTGTTTCCACTTGGTCCCACTTAGTCCCAGTTTTTCTCCGTTTTCCCACCTGTTGCCACTTGGTCCCACTTAGTCCCAATTTTTCCCAGTTTTCCCACCTGTTTCCACTTAGTCCCACTTGGTCCCAATTTTTCCCAGTTTTCCCCACCTGTTTCCACTTGGTCCCACTTGTCCCAATTTTCCCCAGTTTTCTCCAGCTGTTTCCACTTGGTCCAACTTAGTCCCAATTTCCCCTAGTTTTCCCCACCTGTTTCCACTTGATCCCACTTAGTCCCAGTTTTTCCCAGTTTTCCCCACCTGTTTCCACTTGGCCACCTGTTTCCACTTGGACCCACTTAGTCCCAATTTTCCCCAATTTTCCCCACGTGCTTCCACTTGGGCCCACTTGGTCCCAATTTTCCACATTTTTCCCCACCTGTTTCCACTTGGTCCCACTTGGTCCCAATTTTTCCCACATTTCCCCGCCTGTTTCCACTTGGTCCCACTTAGTCCCAATTTTCCCCAGTTTTCCCCACCTGTTTCCACTTGGTCCCACTTAGTCCCAATTTCCCCCAGTTTTCCCCACCTGTTTCCACTTGGTCCCACTCAGTCCCAATGTTTCCCAGTTTTCCCACCTGTTTCCACTTGGTCCCACTTGGTCCCAATTTTTCACAGTTTTGCCCACCTGTTTCCACTTGGTCCCACTTAGTCCCAATTTTGCCCAGTTTTCCCCACCTGTTTCCACTTGGTCCCACTTCGTCCCAATTTTTCCCAGTTTTCCCCTCCTGTTTCCTCTTGGTCCAACTTAGTCCCAATGTTTCCCAGTTTTCCCACCTGTTTCCACTTGGTCCCACTTGGTCCCAATTTTTCCCAGTTTTCCCCACCTGTTTCCACTTGGTCCAACTTAGTCCCAATGTTTCCCAGTTTTCCCACCTGTTTCCACTTGGTCCCACTTGGTCCCAATTTTTCCGAGTTTTCCCCACCTGTTTCCACTTGGTCCCACTTGGTCCCAATTATTCTCAGTTTTCCCCACCTGTTTTCACTTGGTCCAACTTAGTCCCAATTTTCCCCAGTTTTCCCCGCCTGTTTCCACTTGGTCCCACTTAGTCCCAGTTTTTCCCAGTTTTCCCACCTGTTTCCACTTGGTCTCACTTAGTCCCAAATTTTCCCAGTTTTCCCCATCTGTTTCCACTTGGTCCCACTTAGTCCCAATTTTTCCCAGTTTTCCCACCTGTTTCCACTTAGTCCCACTTGGTCCCAATTTTTCCCAGTTTTCCCCACCTTACTCCACTTGGTCCCACTTGTCCCAATTTTTCCCAGTTTTCCCCACCTGTTTCCACTTGGTCCAACTTAGTCCCAATTTCCCCCAGTCTTCCCCACCTGTTTCCACTTGGTCCCACTTAGTCCCAGTTTTTCCCAGTTTTCCCCACCTGTTTCCACTTGGTGCCACTTTGTCCCAAATTTTCCCAGTTTTCCCCACCTGTTTCCACTTGGTCCCACTTAGTCCCAATTTTTCCCAGTTGTCGCCACCTGTCTCCACTTGGTCCCACTTAGTCCCAATTTTTCCCAGTTTTCCCCACCTGTTTCCACTTGGTCCCACTTAGTCCCAATTTTTCCTAGTTTTCCCACCTGTTTCCACTTGGTCCCACTTGGTCCCAATTTTCCCCAGTTTTCCCCACCTGTTTCCACTTGGTCCCGCCTTGTCCAAATTTTTCCCCATTTTCCCCACCTGTTTCCACTTGGTCCAACTTAGTCCCAATTTCCCCTAGCTTTCCCCACCTGTTTCCACTTGGTCCCACTTAGTCCAAATTTTCCCCAGTTTTCCCCACCTGTTTCCACTTGGTCCCACTTGGGCCCAATTTTCCCCAGTTTTCCCACCTGTTTCCACTTGGTCCCACTTAGTCCCAATTTTTCCCAGTTTTCCCCACCTGTTTCCACTTGGTCCCACTTGTCCCAATTTTCCCCAGTTTTCTCCAGCTGTTTCCACTTGGTCCAACTTAGTCCCAATTTCCCCTAGTTTTCCCCACCTGTTTCCACTTGATCCCACTTAGTCCCAGTTTTTCCCAGTTTTCCCCAACCTGTTTCCACTTGGCCACCTGTTTCCACTTGGACCCACTTAGTCCCAATTTTCCCCAATTTTCCCCACGTGCTTCCACTTGGTCCCACTTAGTCCCAATTTTCCACAGTTTTCCCCACCTGTTTCCACTTGGTCCCACTTGGTCCCAATTTTTCCCACATTTCCCCGCCTGTTTCCACTTGGTCCCACTTAGTCCCAATTTTTCCCAGTTTTCCCCACCTGTTTCCACTTGGTCCCACTTAGTCCCAATTTTTCCCAGTTTCCCCCACCTGTTTCCACTTGGTCCCACTCAGTCCCAATGTTTCCCAGTTTTCCCACCTGTTTCCACTTGGTCCCACTTGGTCCCAATTTTTCACAGTTCTGCCCACCTGTTTCCACTTGGTCCCACTTCGTCCCAATTTTTCCCAGTTTTCCCCTCCTGTTTCCTCTTGGTCCAACTTAGTCCCAATGTTTCCCAGTTTCCCCACCTGTTTCCACTTGGTCCCACTTGGTCCCAATTTTTCCCAGTTTTCCCCACCTGTTTCCACTTGGTCCCACTTAGTCCCAATGTTTCCCAGTTTTCCCACCTGTTTCCACTTGGTCCCACTTAGTCCCAATTTTTCCCAGTTTTCCCCACATGTTTCCACTTGGTCCCACTTGGTCCCAATTTTCCCAGCTTTCCCCACCTGTTTCCACTTGGTCCCACTTGGTCCCAATTATTCTCAGTTTTCCGCACCTGTTTTCACTTGGTCCAACTTAGTCCCAATTTTCCCCAGTTTTCCCCGCCTGTTTCCACTTGGTCCCACTTAGTCCCAGTTTTTCCCAGTTTTCCCACCTGTTTCCACTTGGTCCCACTTAGTCCCAAATTTTCCCAGTTTTCCCCATCTGTTTCCACTTGGTCCCACTTAGTCCCAATTTTTCCCAGTTTTCCCAGCTGTTTTCACTTAGTCCCACTTCGTCCCAATTTTTCGCAGTTTTCCCCACCTTACTCCACTTGGTCCCACTTGTCCCAATTTTTCCCAGTTTTCCCCACCTGTTTCCACTTGGTCCAACTTAGTCCCAATTTCCCCCAGTCTTCCCCACCTGTTTCCACTTGGTCCCACTTAGTCCCAATTTTCCCCAGCTTTCCCCACCTGTTTCCACTTGGTGCCACTTTGTCCCAAATTTTCCCAGTTTTCCCCACCTGTTTCCACTTGGTCCCACGTAGTCCCAATTTTTCCCAGTTGTCGCCACCTGTTTCCACTTGGTCCCACTTAGTCCCAATTTTTCCCAGTTTTCCCCACCTGTTTCCACTTGGTCCCACTTAGTCGCAATTCTTCCTAGTTTTCCCACCTGTTTCCACTTGGTCCAACTTAGTCCCAATTTCCCCTAGTTTTCCCCACCTGTTTCCACTTGGTCCCACTTAGTCCAAATTTTCCCCAGTTTTCCCCACCTGTTTCCACTTGGTCCCACTTGGTCCCAATTTTCCCCAGTTTTCCCCACCTGTTTCCACTTGGTCCCACTCGTCCCAATTTTCCCCAATTTTCCCCACCTGTTTCCACTTGGTGCCACTTAGTCCCAATTTTTCCCACTTTTCCCCACCTGTTTCCACTTGGTCCCACTTAGTCTTTGTTTTTCCCAGTTTCACCCACCTGTTTCCACTTGGTCCCACTTAGTCCCAATTTTCCCAAGTTTTCCCCACCTGTTTCCACTTGGTCCCAATTTGTCCCAATTTTCCCAAGTTTTCCCCACCTGTTTCGACTTGGTCCAACTTAGTTCCCATTTTAACCAGCTTTCCCCACCTGTTTCAACTTGGTCCCACTTAGTCGCAATTTTCCCAGTTTTCCCCACCTGTTTCCACTTGGCCCCAGCTAGTCCGAATCTTTTCCAGTTTTTTCCCGCCTGTTTCCACCTGGTCCCACTTAGTCCCACTTTTTCTCAGTTTTCCCCACCTGTTTCCACTTAGTCCCACTTGGTCCCAATTTTTCCCAGTTTTCCCCACCTGTTTCCACTTGGTCCCACTTGTCCCAATTTTTCCCAGTTTTCCGCACCTGTTGCCACTTGGTCCCACTTAGTCCCAATGTTTCCCATTTTTCCCACCTGTTTCCACTTAGTCCCACTTGTTTCCAATTTTTCCCACATTTCCCCGCCTGTTTCCACTTGGTCCCACTTAGTCCCAATTTTTCCCAGTTTTCCCACCTGTTTCCACTTGGTCCCACTTAGTCCCAATTTTTCCCAGTTTTCCCCACCTGTTTCAACTTGGTCCCACTTAGTCCCAATGTTTCCCAGTTTTCCCACCTGTTTCCACTTAGTCCCACTTGGCCCCAATTTTTCCCAGTTTTCCCCACCTGTTTCCACTTGGTACCACTTGTCTCAATTTCTCCCAGTTTTCCCCACCTGTTTCCACTTGGTCCAACTTAGTCCCAATTTCCCCCAGTTTTCCCCACCTGTTTCCACTTGGTGCCAGTTTGTCCCAAATTTTCCCAGTTTTCCCCCCCTGTTTCCACTTGGTCCCACTTAGTCCCAATTTTTCCCAGTTGTCGCCACCTGTTTCCACTTGGTCCCACTTAGTCCCAATTTTTCCCAATTTTCCCCACCTGTTTCCACTTGGTCCCACTTAGTCCCAATTTTCCCCAGTTTTCCCCCCCTGTTTCCACTTGGTCCCACTTAGTCCAAATTTTCCCCAGTTTTCCCCACACGTTTCCTTTTGGTCCCACTTGGTCCCAATTTTCCCCAGTTTTCCCCACCTGTTTCCACTTGGTGCCACTTGTCCCAATTTTCCCCAATTTTCCCCACCTGTTTCCACTTGGTGCCACTTAGTCCCAATTTCTCCCAGTTTTACCCACCTGTTTCCACTTGGTCCCACTTAGTCTTTGTTTTTCCCAGTTTTCCCCACCTGTTTCCACTTGGTCCCACTTAGTCCCAATTTTCCCAGGTTTTCCCCACCTGTTTCCACTTGGTCCCACTTGGTCGCAATTTTCCCCAGTTTTCCCCACCTGTTTCCACTTGGTCCCAGCTAGTCCGAATCTTTTCCAGTTTTCCCCACCTGTTTCCACTTGGTCCCACTTAGTCCCACTTTTTCTCAGTTTTCCCCACCTGTTTCCACTTAGTCCCACTTGGTCCCAATTTTTCCCAGTTTTCCCCACCTGTTTCCACTTGGTCCCACTTGTCCAAATTTTTCTCAGTTTTCCCCACCTGTTTCCACTTGGTCCCACTTAGTCCCAATGTTTCCCATTGTTCCCACCTGTTTCCACTTGGTCCCACTTGTTCCCAATGTTTCCCAGTTTTCCCCACCTGTTTCCACTTGGTCCCACTTGTCCCAATTTTTCCCAGTTTTCCCCACCTGTTTCCACTTGGTCCCACTTAGTCCCAAATTTCCCCCAGTTTTCCCCACCTGTTTCGACTTGGTCCCACTTAGTCCCAATTTTTCCCAGTTTTCCCCACGTGCTTCCACTTGGTCCCACTTAGTCCCAATTTTCCCCAGTTTTCCCCACCTGTTTCCAATTGGTCCCACTTAGTCCCAATTTCCCCCAGTGTTCCCACCTGTTTCCAATTGGTCCCACTTAGTCCCAATTTTCCCCAGTTTTCCCCACCTGTTTCCACTTGGTCCCACTTAGTCCCAATTTTTCCCAGTTTTCCCACCTGTTTCCACTTGGTCCCACTTAGTCCCAATTTTTCCCAGTTTTCCCCACCTGTTTCCACTTGGTCCCACTTGGTCCCAATTTTTCCCAGTTTTCCCCACCTGTTTCCACTTGGTCCCACTTGTCCCAAATTTTCCCAGTTTTCCCCACCTGTTTCCACTTGGTCCAACTTAGTCCCAATTTCCCCCAGTTTTCCCCACCTGTTTCAACTTGGTCCCACTTAGTCGCAATTTTTCCCAGTTTTCCTCACCTATTTCCACTTGGCCCCACTTGGTCCCAATTTTCCCCAGTTTTCCCCACCTGTTTCCACTTGGTCCCAGCTAGTCCGAATCTTTTCTAGTTTTCCCCACCTGTTTCCACTTGGTCCCACTTAGTCCCAATTTTTCCCAGTTTTCCCCACCTGTTTCCACTTGGTCCCACTTGTCCCAATTTTTCCCAGTTTTCCGCACATGTTTCCACTTGGTCCAACTTAGTCCCAGTTTTTCCCAGTTTTCCCCACCTGTTTCCACTTGGTCCAACTTAGTCCCAATTTCCCCCAGTTTTCCCCACCTGTTTCGACTTGGTCCCACTTAGTCCCAATTTTTCCCAGTTTTCCCCACGTGCTTCCACTTGGTCCCAGTTAGTCCCAATTTTCCCCGGTTTTCCCCACCTGTTTCCAATTGGTCTCACTTAGTCCCAATTTTCCCCAGTTTTCCCACCTGTTTCCAATTGGTCCCACTTAGTCCCAATTTTCCCCAGTTTTCCCCACCTGTTTCCACTTGGTCCCACTTAGTCCCAATTTTTCCCAGTTTTCCCACCTGTTTCCACTTGGTCCCACTTAGTTCCAATTTTTCCCAGTTTTCCCCACCTGTTTCCACTTGGTCCCACTTAGTCCCAATTTTTCCCAGTTTTCCCCACCTGTTTCCACTTGGTCCCACTTCGTCCCAATTTTTCCCAGTTTTCCCCACCTGTTTCCTCTTGGTCCCACTTCGTCCCAATTTTTCACAGTTTTCCCCACCTGTTTCCACTTGGTCCCACTTAGTCCCAATGTTTCCCAGTTTTCCCACCTGTTTCCACTTGGTACCACTTAGTCCCAATTTTTCCCAGTTTTCCCCACCTGTTTCCACTTGGTCCCACTTAGTCCCAATTTTTCACAGTTTTCCCCACCTGTTTCCACTTGGTCCCACTTAGTCCCAATTTTTCCCAGTTTTCCCCACCTGTTTCCACCTGGTCCCACTTCGTCCCAATTTTTCCCAGTTTTCCCCACCTGTTTCCTCTTGGTCCCACTTCGTCCCAATTTTTCACAGTTTTCCCCACCTGTTTCCACTTGGTCCCACTTAGTCCCAATGTTTCCCAGTTTTCCCACCTGTTTCCACTTGGTCCCACTTAGTCCCAATTTTTCCCAGTTTTCCCCACATGTTTCCACTTGGTCCCACTTGGTCCCAATTATTCTCAGTGGAAACAGGTGGGGAAAAGTGGGGAAAACAAAGACTAAGTGGGACCAAGTGGAAACAGGTGAGGAAAACTGGGAAAAATTGGGACTAAGTGGCACCAAGTGGAAACAGGTGGGGAAAACTGGGAAAAATTGGGACTAAGTGGCACCAAGTGGAAACATGTGGGGAAAACTGGGGAAAATTTGGACTAAGTGGGACCAAGTGGAAACAGGTGGGGAAAACTGGGAAAAATTGGGACTAAGTTGGACCAAGTGGAAACAGGTGGGGAAAACTGGGAAAATTTGGGACAAAGTGGCACCAAGTGGAAACAGGTGGGGAAAACTGGGGAAAACTGGGACTAAGTGGGACCAAGTGGAAACAGGTGGGGAAAACTGGGGGAAATTGGGACTAAGTTGGACCAAGTGGAAACAGGTGGGGAAAACTGGGAAAAATTGGGACCAAGTGGGACTAAGTGGAAACAGGTGGGAAAACTGGGAAACATTGGGACTAAGTGGGACCAAGTGGAAACAGGTGGGAAAACTGTGAAAAACTGGGACTAAGTGGGACCAAGTGGAAACAGGTGGGGAAAACTGGGGGAAATTGGGACTAAGTTGGACCAAGTGGAAACAGGTGGGGAAAACTGACACTTGGTCCCACTTAGTCCCAATTTTCCCAGGTTTTCCCCACCTGTTTCGACTTGGTCCAACTTAGTCCCAATTTTTCCTAGCTTTCCCCACCTGTTTCAACTTGGTCCCACTTAGTTGCAATTTTTCCCAGTTTTCCCCACCTGTTTCCACTTGGCCCCATTTGGTCCCAATTTTCCCCAGTTTTCCCCACCTGTTTCCACTTGGTCCCAGCTAGTCCGAATCTTTTCCAGTTTTCCCCACCTGTTTCCACTTGGTCCCACTTAGTCCCACTTTTTCTCAGTTTTCCCCACCTGTTTCCACTTGGTCCCACTTAGTCCCAATGTTTCCCAGTTTTCCCCACTTGTTACCACTTGGTCCCACTTAGTCCCAATTTTTCGCAGTATTCCAAACCTGTTTCCTCTTGGTCCCACTTAGTCCCAATTTTTCCCAGTTTTCCCCACCTGTTTTCCACTTGGTCCCGCTTAGTCCCAATTTTTCCCACTTTTCCCCGCCTTTTTCCACTTGGTCCCAGTTAGTCCAAATTTTCCCCAGTTTTTTCCACGTGCTTCCACTTGGTCCCACTTGGTCCCAATTTTCCCCAGTTTTCCTCACCTGTCTCCACTTGGTCCCACTTGCCCCAATTTCCCCCAGTTTTCCCCACCTGTTTCCACTTGGTCCCACTTAGTCCCAATTTTCCCCAGTTTTCCCCACCTGTTTCCACTTGGTCCCACTTAGTCTTGATTTTTCCCAGCTTTCCCCACCTCTTCCCACTTGGTGCCACTTAGTCCCAATTTTTCCCAGTTTTCCCCACCTCTTTCCACTTGGTGCCACTTAGTCCCAATTTTCCCCAGTTTTCCCCACGTGCTTCCACTTGGTCCCACTTAGTCCCAATTTTTCCCAGTTTTCCCCACCTGTTTCCACTTGGTCCCACTTAGTCCCAATTTTTCCAAGCTTTCCCCACCTGTTTCCACTTGGTCCCACTTAGTCCCAATTTCCCCAGTTTTCCCCACCTGTTTCCACTTGGTCCCACTTGTCCCAATTTTCCCCAGTTTTCCCCACCTGTTTCCACTTGGTCCAACTTAGTCCCAATTTTTCCCAGTTTTCCCCACCTGTTTCCACTTGGTCCCACTCAGTCCCAATTTTCCCCAGTTTTCCCCACCTGTTTCCACTTGGTGCCACTTACTCCCAATTTTTCCCAGTTTTCCCCACCTGTTTCCACTTGGTGCCACTTAGTCCCAATTTTTCCCAGTTTCCCCACCTGTTTCCACTTGGTCCCACTTAGTGTTTGTTTTTCCCAGTTTTCCCCACCTGTTTCCACTTGGTCCGACTTAGTCCCAATTTCCCCAAATTTTCCCCACCTGTTTCCACTTGTTCCCAATTTGTCCCAATTTTTCCCACTTTTCCCCACCTGTTTCGACTTGGTCAAACTTAGTCCCAATTTTTCACAGCTTTCCCCACCTGTTTCAACTTGGTCCCACTTAGTCGCAATTTTTACCAGTTTTCCCCACCTGTTTCCACTTGGTCCCACTTGTTCCCAATTTTCCCCAGTTTTCCCTACCTGTTTCCACTTGGTCCCAGCTAGTCCGAATCTTGTCCAGTTTTCCCCACCTTTTTCCACTTGGTCCCACTTAGTCCCAATTTTTCTGAGTTTTCCCCACCTGTTTCCACTTGGTCCCACTTAGTCCCAATTTTTCCCAGTTTTGCCCACTTGTTGCCACTTGGTCCCACTTAGTCCCAATTTTTCGCGGTATTCCAAACGAGTTTCCACGTGGTCCCACTTAGTCCCAACTTTTCCCACTTTTCCCCACCTGTTTCCACTTGGTCCCGCTTAGTCTCAATTTTTTGAACTTTTCCCCGCCTGTTTCCACTTGGTCCCACTTAGTCCCAATTTTCCCCAGTTTTCCCCACCTGTTTCCACTTGGTCCCACTTAGTCCCAATTTTCCCCACCTTTCCCCACCTCTTTCCACTTGGTGCCACTTAGTCCCAATTTTTCCCAGTTTTCCCCACCTGTTTCCACTTTGGTGCCACTTAGTCCCAATTTTTCCCAGTTTTCTCCACCTGTTTCCACTTGGTGCCACTTAGTCCCAATTTTCCCCAGTTTTCCCCACCTCTTTCCACTTGGTCCCACTTTGTCCCAATTTTTCCCTGGTTTCCCCACCTGTTTCCACTTGGTCCCACCTAGTCCCAATTTTCCCCAGTTTTCTCCACCTGTTTCCACTTGGTCCAAGTTAGTCCCAATTTTCCCAGTTTTCCCCACCTGTTTCGACTTGGTCCCACTTAGTCCCAATTTTTCCCAGTTTTCCCCACCTGTTTCCACTTGGTCCCGCTTAGTCCCAATTTTCCCCACTTTTCCCCGCCTGTTTCCACTTGGTGCCACTTAGTCCCAATTTTTCCCAGTTTTCCCCACCTCTTTCCACTTGGTGCCACTTAGTCCCAATTTTCCCCAGTTTTCCCCACCTGTTTCGACTTGGTCCCACTTGTCTCAATTTTCCCAGTTTTCCCCACCTGTTTCCACTTGGTCCAACTTAGTCCCAATTTTCCCCAGTTTTCCCCACCACCTGTTTCCACTTGGTCCCACTTAGTCCCAATTTTTCTCAGTTTTCCCCACCTGTTTCCACTTGGTCCCACTTAGTCCCAATTTCCCGAGTTTTCCCCACCTGTTGCCACTTGGTCCCACTTAGTCCCAATTTTTCGCAGTATTCCAAACCTGTTTCCACTTGGTCCCACTTAGTCCCAATTTTTCCCAGGTTTCCCCACCTGTATCCACTTGGTCCCGCTTAGTCCCAATTTCCCCCACTTTTCCCCGCCTGTTTCCACTTGGTCCCACTTAGTCCCAAATTTCCCAAGTTTTCCCCACCTGTTTCCACTTGGTCCAAGTTAGTCCCAATTTTTCCCAGTTTTCCCGACCTGTTTCGACTTGGTCCCACTTAGTCCCAATTTTTCCCAGTTTTCCCCACCTGTTTCCACTTGGTCCCACTTGGTCCCAATTTTCCCCAGTTTTCCCCACCTGTTTCCACTTGGTCCCACTTGGTCCCAATTTTTTCCACTTTTCCCCACCTGTTTCCACTTGGTCCCACTTAGTCCCAATTTCCCCCAGTTTTCCCCACCTGTTTCCACTTGGTCCCACTTAGTCCCAATTTTCCCCAGTTTTCCCCACCTCTTTCCACTTGGTGCCACTTAGTCCCAATTTTTCCCAGTTTTCCCCACCTCTTTCCACTTGGTGCCACTTAGTCCCAATTTTTCCCAGTTTTCCGCACCTGTTTCCACTTGGTCCCAGTTAGTCTTTGTTTTTACCAGTTTTTTCCACCTGTTTCCACTTGGTCCCACTTAGTCCCAATTTTACCAAGTCTTCCCCACCTGTTTCAACTTGGTCCCACTTAGTCCCAATTTTTCCAAGTTTTCCCCACTTGTTTCGACTTGGTCCAACTTAGTCCCAATTTTTCCCAGTTATCCCCACCTGTTTCAACATGCTCCCACTTAGTCGCAAATTTTCCCAATTTTCCCCACCTGTTGCCACTTGGTGCCACGTAGTCCCAATTTTTCCCAGTTTTCCCCACCTGTTTCCACTTGGTGCCATTTAGTCCCAATTTTTCCCAGTTTTCCCCACCTGTTTCCACTTGGTCCCACTTAGTCTTTGTTTTTCCCAGTTTTCCCCACCTGTTTCCACTTGGTCCCACTTAGTCCCAATTTTCCCAGGTTTTCCCCACCTGTTTCCCCTTGGTCCCACTTGGTCCCAATTTTCCCCAGTTTTCCCCACCTGTTTCCACTTGGTCCCACCTAGTCCAAATCTTTCCCAGTTTTCCCCACCTGTTTCCACTTGGTCCCACTTAGTCCCAATTTTTCTCACTTTTCCCCACCTGTTTCCACTTGGTCCCACTTAGTCCCAATTTTTCCCACTTTTCCCCACCTGTTGCCACTTGGTCCCACTTAGTCCCAATTTTTCCCAGTATTCCAAACCTGTTTCCACTTGGTCCCACTTAGTCCCAATTTTTCCCAGTTTTCCCCACCTGTTTTCACTTGGTCCCGCTCAGTCCCAATTTTTCCCAGTTGTCCCCACCTGTTTCCACTTGGTCCCACTTAGTCCCAATTTTCCCTAGTTTTCCCCACCTGCTTCCACTTGGTCCAAGTTAGTGCCAATTTTTCCCAATTTTCCCCACCTGTTTCGACTTGGTCCCACTTAGTGCCAATTTTTCCCGGTTTTCCCCACGTGCTTCCACTTGGTCCCAATGTTTCCCACTTTTCCCCGCCTGTTTCCACTTGGTCCAACTTAGTCCCAATTTTCCGCAGTTTTCCGCACCTGTTTGCACTTGGTCCCACTTAGTCCCAATTTTTCCCAGTTTTCCCCACCTGTTTCCACTTGGTCCCACTTGGTCCCAATTTTCCCCAGTTTTCCCCACCTGTTTCCACTTGGTCCCACTCAGTCCCAATTTTTCCCATTTTTCCCCACGTGTTTCCACTTGGTGCCACTTAGTCCCAATTTTTCCCAGTTTTCCCCACCTGTTTCCACTTGGTCCAACTTAGTCCCAATTTCCCCCAGTTTTCCCCACCTGGTTCCACTTGGTCCCACTTAGTGCCAATTTTTTCCAGCTTTCCCCACCTGTTTCCACTTGGTCCCACTTAGTCCCAATTTTCCTCAGTTTTCTTCACCTGTTTCCACTTGGTCCAACTTAGTCCCAATTTTTCCCAGTTTTCCCACCTGTTTCCACTTGGTCCCACTTAGTCCCAATTTATCCAAGTTTTCCCCACCTGTTTCCACTTGGTCCAACTTAGTCCCAATGTTTCCCAGTTTTCCCCACCTGTTCCCACTTGGTCCCACTTAGTCCCACTTTTTCCCAGTTTTCCCCACCTGTTTCCACTTGGTGCCACTTAGTCCCAAATTTTGCCAGTTTTCCCCACCTGTTTCCACTTGGTCCCACTTAGTCCCAATTTTTCCCAGTTTTCCCCACCTGTTTCCACTTGGTCCCACTTAGTCCCAATTTTCCCCAGTTTTGCCCACGTGTTTCCACTTGGTCCCACTTAGTCCCAATTTCCCCCAGCTTTCCCCACCTGTTTCCACTTGGTCCCACTTGGTCCCAATTTTCGCCAGTTTTCCCCACCTGTTTCCACTTGGTCCCACCTAGTCCCAATTTTTCCCAGTTTTCCTCGCCTGTTTCCACTTGGTCCAAGTTCGTCCCAATTTTTCCCAGTTTTCCCCACCTGTTTCGACTTGGTCCCACTTAGTCCCAACTTTCCCCCGTTTTCCCCACCTGTTTCCACTTGGTCCCACTTGGTCCCAATTTTCCCCAGTTTTTCCCGAATCTTTCCACTTGATCCCACTTGGTCCCAATTTTCCCCAGTTTTCCCCACCTGTTTCCACTTGGTCCCGCTTAGTCCCAATTTTTCCCGGTTTTCCCCACCTGTTTCCACTTGGTCCAACTTAGTCCCAATTTCCCCCAGTTTTCCCCACCTGTTTCCACTTGGTCCCACTTAGTGCCAATTTTTCCCAGCTTTCCCCACCTGTTTCCACTTGGTCCCACTTAGTCCCAATTTTTCCCAGTTTTCTTCACCTGTTTCCACTTGGTCCCACTTAGTCCCAATTTTTCCCAGTTTTCCCACCTGTTTCCACTTGGTCCCACTTAGTCCCAATTTGTCCAAGTTTTCCCCACCTGTTTCCACTTGGTCCAACTTAGTCCCAATTTTCCCCAGTTTTCCCCACCTGTTCCCACTTGGTCCCACTTAGTCCCACTTTTTCCCAGTTTTCCCCACCTGTTTCCACTTGGTGCCACTTAGTCCCAAATTTTGCCAGTTTTCCCCACCTGTTTCCACTTGGTCCCACTTAGTCCCAATTTTTCCCAGTTTTCCCCACCTGTTTCCACTTGGTCCCACTTAGTCCCAATTTTTCCCAGTTTTCCCCACGTGTTTCCACTTGGTCCCACTTAGTCCCAATTTCCCCCAGTTTTCCCCACCTGTTTCCACTTGGTCCCACTTGGTCCCAATTTTCGCCAGTTTTCCCCACCTGTTTCCACTTGGTCCCACCTAGTCCCAATTTTTCCCAGTTTTCCTCGCCTGTTTCCACTTGGTCCAAGTTCGTCCCAATTTTTCCCAGTTTTCCCCACCTGTTTCGACTTGGTCCCACTTAGTCCCAGTTTTCCCCTGTTTTCCCCACCTGTTTCCACTTGGTCCCACTTGGTCCCAATTTTCCCCGGTTTTCCCCACTTCCCAACCTGTTTCCACTTGGTCCCGCTTAGTCCCAATTTTTCCCGGTTTTCCCCACCTGTTTCCACTTGGTCCCACTTAGTCCCATTTTTTCCAAGTTTTCCCCACCTGTTTCCACTTGGTCCAACTTAGTCCCAATTTTCCCCAGTTTTCCCCACCGGTTCCCACTTGGTCTCACTTAGTCCCACTTTTTCCCAGTTTTCCCCACCTGTTTCCACTTGGTGCCACTTAGTCCCAAATTCTGCCAGTTTTCCCCACCTGTTTCCACTTGGTCCCACTTAGTCCCAATTTTTCCCAGTTTTCCCCACCTGTTTCCACTTGGTCCCACTTAGTCCCAATTTTTCCCAGTTTTCCCCACGTGTTTCCACTTGGTCCCACTTAGTCCCAATTTTTTCTAGTTTTCCCACCTGTTTCCACTTGGTCCCACTTGGTCCCAATTTTTCCCAGTTTTCCCCACCTGTTTCCACTTGGTCCCACTTGTCTCAATTTTTCCCACTTTTTCCCCACCTGTTTCCACTTGGTCCCACTTAGTCCCAATTTTTCTCAGTTTTCACCACCTGTTTCCACTTGGTCCCACTTTCTGCCAGCTTTTCCTAGTTCGCCCCACCGGTTTCCACTTGGTCCCACTTAGTCCCAATTTTTCCCAGTATTCCCCACCTGTTTCCACTTGGTCCCACATAGTCCCAATTTTCCCCAGTTTTCCCCACCTGTTTCCACTTGGTCTAAGTTAGTCCCATTTTTGCCAGTTTTGACCACCTGTTTCCACTTGGTCCCACTTAGTCCCAATTCTTCCCCAGTTTTCCCCACCTGTTTCCACTTGGTCCCACTTAGTCCCAATTTTTCCCAGTTTTCCCCACATGTTTCCACTTGGTCCCACTTAGTCCCAATTTCCCCCAGTTTCCCCACCTGTTTCCACTTGGTCCCACTTGGTCCCAATTTTCGCCAGTTTTCCCCACCTGTTTCCACTTGGTCCCACCTAGTCCCAATTTTTCCCAGTTTTCCTCGCCTGTTTCCACTTGGTCCAAGTTCGTCCCAATTTTTCCCAGTTTTCCCCACCTGTTTCGACTTGGTCCCACTTAGTCCCAATTTTCCCCCGTTTTCCCCACCTGTTTCCACTTGGTCCCACTTGGTCCCAATTTTCCCCAGTTTTTCCCACATCTTTCCACTTGATCCCACTTAGTCCCAATTTTCCCCATTTTTCTCCACCTGTTTCAACTTGGTCCAAGTTAGTCCCAATTTTTCCCAGTTTTCCCCACCTGTTTCAACTTGGTCCAAGTTCGTCCCAATTTTTCCCAGTTTTCCCCACCTGTTTCGACTTGGTCCCACTTAGTCCCAATTTTCCCCCGTTTTCCCCACCTGTTTCCACTTGGTCCCACTTGGTCCCAATTTTCCCCAGTTTTTCCCACCTCTTTCCACTTGGTCCCACCTAGTCCCAATTTTCCCCATTTTTCTCCACCTGTTTCAACTTGGTCCAAGTTAGTCCCAATTTTTCCCAGTTTTCCCCACCTGTTTCGACTTGGTCCCACTTAGTCCCAATTTTCCCCAGTTTTCCCCACCTGTTTCCACTTGGTCCCGTTTAGTCCCAATTTTCCCCACTTTTCCCCGCCTGTTTCCACTTGGTCCCACTTGGTCCCAATTTTTCCCACTTTTCCCCGCCTGTTTCCACTTGGTCCCACTTAGTCCCAATTTTTCCCACTTTTCCCCACCTCTTTCCACTTGGTGCCACTTAGTCCCAATTTTCCCCAGTTTTCCCCACCTGTTTCCACTTGGTCCCACTTGTCCCAATTTTTCCCACTTTTCCCCACCTGTTTCCACTTGGTCCAACTTAGTCCCAATATCCCCCAGTTTTCCCCACCACCTGTTTCCACTTGGTCCCACTTAGTCCCAATTTTTCTCAGTTTTCCCCACCTGTTTCCACTTGGTCCCACTTAGTCCCAATTTTCCCCAGTTTTCCCCACCTGTTGCCACTTGGTCCCACTTAGTCCCAATTTTTCGGAGTATTCCAAACCTGTTTCCACTTGGTCCCACTTAGTCCCAATTTTTCCCAGTTTTCTCCACCTGTTTCCACTTGGTCCCGCTTAGTCCCAATTTTCCCCACTTTTCCCCGCCTGTTTCCACTTGGTCCCACTTAGTCCCAATTTTCCCCAGTTTTCCCCACCTGTTTCCACTTGGTCCAAGTTAGTCCCAATTTTCCCCAGTTTTCCCCGCCTCTTTCGACTTGGTCCCACTTAGTCCCAATTTTTCCCAGTTTTCCCCACCTGTTTCCACTTGGTCCCAATTTTCCCCAGTTTTCCCCACCTGTTTCCACTTGGTCCCACTTGGTCCCAATTTCCCCCACTTTTCCCCGCCTGTTTCGACTTGGTCCCACTTAGTCCCAATTTTCCCCCAGTTTTCCCCACCTGTTTCCACTTGGTCCCACTTAGTCCCAATTTTCCCCAGTTTTCCGCACCTGTTTCCACTTGGTGCCACTTAGTCCCAATTTTTCCCAGTTTTCCCCACCTCTTTCCACTTGGTGCCACTTAGTCCCAATTTTTCCCAGTTTTCCGCACCTGTTTCCACTTGGTCCCAGTTAGTCTTTGTTTTTACCAGTTTTTTCCACCTGTTTCCACTTGGACCCACTTAGTCCCAATTTTCCCAAGTCTTCCCCACCTGTTTCAACTTGGTCCCACTTAGTCCCAATTTTTCCAAGTTTTCCCCACCTGTTTCGACTTGGTCCAACTTAGTCCCAATTTTTCCCAGTTATCCCCACCTGTTTCAACTTGGTCCCACTTAGTCGCAATTTTTCCCAATTTTCCCCACCTGTTGCCACTTGGTGCCACGTAGTCCCAATTTTTCCCAGTTTTCCCCACCTGTTTCCACTTGGTGCCACTTAGTCCCAATTTTTCCCAGTTGTCCCCACCTGTTTCGACTTGGTCCCACTTTGTGTTTGTTTTTCCCAGTTTTCCCCACCTGTTTCCACTTGGCCCCACTTGGTCCCAATTTTCCCCAGTTTTCCCCACCTGTTTCCACTTGGTCCCACTTAGTCTGAATTTTTCCCAGTTTTCCCCACCTGTTTCCACTTGGTCCCGCTTAGTCCCAATTTCCCCCAGTTTTCCCCACCTCTTTCCACTTGGTCCCACTTGGTCCCAATTTTCCCCAGTTTTCCCCACCTGTTTCCACTTGGTCCCACCTAGTCCAAATCTTTCCCAGTTTTCCCCACCTGTTTCCACTTGGTCCCACTTAGTCCCAATTTTTCTCACTTTTCCCCACCTGTTTCCACTTGGTCCCACTTAGTCCCAATTTTTCCCACATTTCCCCACCTGTTGCCACTTGGTCCCACTTAGTCCCAATTTTTCCCAGTATTCCAAACCTGTTTCCACTTGGTCCCACTTAGTCCCAATTTTTCCCAGTTTTCCCCACCTGTTTCCACTTGGTCCCGCTCAGTCCCAATTTTTCCCAGTTTTCCCCGCCTGTTTCCACTTGGTCCCACTTAGTCCCAATTTTCCCTAGTTTTCCCCACCTGTTTCCACTTGGTCCAAGTTAGTGCCAATTTTCCCCAAATTTCCCGAGCTGTTTCGACTTGGTCCCACTCACTCCCAATTTTTCCCAGTTTTCCCCACGTGCTTCCACTTGGTCCCAATTTTTCCCACGTTTCCCCGCCTATTTCCACTTGGTCCAATTTAGTCCCAATTTTCCTCAGTTTTTTTCGCACCTGTTTCCACTTGGTCCCACTTGGTCCCAATTTTCCCCGGTTTTCCCCACCTGTTTCCACTTGGTCCCACTCAGTCCCAATTTTTCCCATTTTTCCCCACGTGTTTCCACTTGGTGCCACTTAGTCCCAATTTTTCCCATTTTTCCCCACCTGTTTCCACTTGGTCCAACTTAGTCCCAATTTTCCCCAGTTTTCCCCACCTGTTTCCACTTGGTCCCACTTAGTGCCAATTTTTCCCACTTTTCCCCACCTGTTTCCGGTTGGTGCCACTTAGTCCCAATTTTTCCCAGTTTTCCCCACCTGTTTCCACTTGGTCCCACTTAGTCCCAATTTTTCCCAGCTTTCCCCACCTGTTTCCACTTGGTCTCACTTAGTCCCAATTTTTCCCAGTTTTCTTCACCTGTTTCCACTTGGTCCCACTTAGTCCCAATTTTTCCCAGTTTTCCCACCTGTTTCCACTTGGTCCCACTTAGTCCCAATTTTTCCAAGTTTTCCCCACCTGTTTCCACTTGGTCCAACTTAGTCCCACTTTTTCCCAGTTTTCCCACCTGTTTCCACTTGGTCCCACTTAGTCCCAATTTTCGCCAGTTTCCCCCACCTGTTTCCACTTGGTCCCACTTAGTCCCAATTTTTCCCAGTTTTCCGCACGTGTTTCCACTTGGTCCCACTTAGTCCCAATTTTTCCCAGTTTTCCCACCTATTTCCACTTGGTCCCACTTGGTCCCACTTTTTCCCAGTTTTCCCCACCTGTTTCCACTTGGTCCCACTTGTCTCAATTTTTCCCACTTTTTCCCCACCTGTTTCCACTTGGTCCCACTTAGTCCCAATTTTTCCCAGTTTTCCCACCTGTTTCCACTTGGTCCCACTTAGTCCCAATTTTTCCCAGTTTTCCCACCTGTTTCCACTTGGTCCCACTTAGTCCCAATTTTCCCCAGTTTTCCCCACCTGTTTCCACTTGGTCCCACTTAGTCCCACTTTTTCCCAGTTTTCCCACCTGTTTCCACTCGGTCCCACTTAATCCCAATTTTTCCCAGTTTTCCCCACCTGTTTCCACTTGGTCCCACTTAGTCCCAATTTTTCCCAGTTTCCCGCACGTGTTTCCACTTGGTCCCACTTAGTCCCAATTTTTCCCAGTTTTCCCACCTATTTCCACTTGGTCCCACTTGGTCCCAATTTTCCCCAGTTTTCCCCACCTGTTTCCACTTGGTCCCACTTGTCTCAATTTTTCCCACTTTTTCCCCACCTGTTTCCACTTGGTCCCACTTAGTCCCAATTTTTCTCAGCTTTCCCCACCTGTTTCCACTTGGTCCCACTTTATGCCAGCTTTTCCTAGTTCGCCCCACCGGTTTCCACTTGGTCCCACTTAGTCCCAATTTTTCCCAGTATTCCCCACATGTTTCCACTTGGTCCCACGTAGTCCCAATTTTCCCCAGTTTTCCCCACCTGTTTCCACTTGGTCCAAGTTAGTCCCAATTTTTGCCAGTTTTGACCACCTGTTTCCACTTGGTCCCACTTAGTCCCAATTCTTCCCCAGTTTTCCCCACCTGTTTCCACTTGGTCCCACTTAGTCCCAATTTTCCCCAGCTGTTTCCACTTGGTGCCACTTAGTCCCAATTTTTCCCAGCTTTCCCCACCTGTTTCCACTTGGTCCCACTTAGTCCCAATTTCCCCCAGTTTTCCCCACCTGTTTCCACTTGGTCCCACTTGGTCCCAATTTTCGCCACTTTTCCCCACCTGTTTCCACTTGGTCCCACCTAGTCCCAATTTTTCCCAGTTTTCCTCGCCTGTTTCCACTTGGTCCAAGTTCGTCCCAATTTTTCCCAGTTTTCCCCGCCTGTTTCCACTTGGTCCCACTTAGTCCAAATTTTCCCTTGTTTTCCCCACCTGTTTCCACTTGGTCCAAGTTAGTGCCAATTTCCCCCAATTTTCCGAACCTGTTTCGACTTGGTCCCACTTAGTGCCAATTTTTCCCAGTTTTCCCCACGTGCTCCCACTTGGTCCCAATTTTTCCCACTTTTCCCCGCCTGTTTCCACTTGGTCCAACTTAGTCCCAATTTTCCGCAGTTTTCCGCACCTGTTTGCACTTGGTCCCACTTAGTCCCAATTTTTCCCATTTTTCCCCACGTGTTTCCACTTGGTGCCACTTAGTCCCGATTTTTCCCAGTTTTCCCCACCTGTTTCCACTTGGTCCAACTTAGTCCGAATTTTCCCCAGTGTTCCCCACCTGTTTCCACTTGGTCCCACTGGGTGCCAATTTTTCCCACTTTTCCCCACCTGTTTCCACTTGGTGCCACTTAGTCCCAATTTTTCCCAGTTTTCCCCACCTGTTTCCACTTGGTCCCACTTAGTCCCAATTTTTCCCAGCTTTCCCCACCTGTTTCCACTCGGTCCCACTTTGTCCCAATTTTTCCCAGTTTTCTTCACCTGTTTCCACTTGGTCCCACTTAGTCCCAATTTTTCTCAGTTTTCCCACCTGTTTCCACTTGGTCCCACTTAGTCCCAATTTTTCCAAGTTTTCCCCACCTGTTTCCACTTGGTCCAACTTAGTCCCAATTTTCCCCAGTTTTCCTCACCTGTTCCCACTTGGTCCCACTTAGTCCCACTTTTTCCCAGTTTTCCCCACCTGTTTCCACTTGGTCCCACTTAGTCCCAATTTTTCCCAGTTTTCCCCACCTGTTTCCACTTGGTCCCACTTAGTCCCAATTTTTCCCAGTTTTCCCCACCTGTTTCCACTTGGTCCCACTTTATGCCAGCTTTTCCTAGTTCGCCCCACCGGTTTCCACTTGGTCCCACTTAGTCCCAATTTTTCCCAGTATTCCCCACCTGTTTCCACTTGGTCCCACATAGTCCCAATTTTCGGCAGTTTTCCCCACCTGTTTCCACTTGGTCCAAGTTAGTCCCAATTTTTCCCAGCTTTCCCCACCTGTTTCGACTTGGTCCCATTTAGTCCCAATTTCCCCCAGTTTTCCCCACCTGTTTCCACTTGGTCCCACTTGGTCCCAATTTTCGCCAGTTTTCCCCACCTCTTTCCACTTGGTCCCACCTAGTCCCAATTTTTCCCAGTTTTCCTCGCCTGTTTCCACTTGGTCCAAGTTCGTCCCAATTTTTCCCAGTTTTCCCCACCTGTTTCGACTTGGTCCCACTTAGTCCCAATTTTCCCCCGTTTTCCCACCTGTTTCCACCTGATCCCACTTGGTCCCAATTTTCCCCAGTTTTCCCCACTTCCCCACCTGTTTCCACTTGGTCCCGCATAGTCCCAATTTTTCCCAGTTTTCCCCACCTGTTTCCACTTGGTCCAACTTAGTCCCAATTTTCGCCAGTTTTCCCACCTGTTTCCACTTGGTGCCACTTAGTCCCAATCTTTCCCAGTTTTCCCCACCTGTTTTCACTTGGTCCCACTTGGTCCCAATTTTTCCCAGTTTTCCCCACCTGTTTCCACTTGGTCCCACTTGGTCCCAATTTTTCTCAGTTTTCCCCACCTGTTTCCGCTTGGTCCAACTTAGTCCCAAGTTTCCCCAGTTTTCCCCGCCTGTTTCCACTTGGTGCCACTTAGTCCCAATGTTTCCCAGTTTTCCCCACCTGTTTCCACTTGGTCCCACTTTGTCCCAATTTTTCCTAGTTTGCCCCACCTGTTTCCACTTGGTCCCACATAGTCCCAATTTTCCCTAGTTTTCCCCACATGTTTCTACTTGGTCCAAGTTAGTCCCAATTTTTGCTAGTTTTGACCACCTGTTTCCACTTGGTCCCACTTAGTCCCAATTTTCCCCAATTTTCCCCACTTGTTTCCACTTGGTCCCACTTAGTCCCAATTTTCCCCAGCTTTCCCCGCCTGTTTCCACTTGGTCCCACTTAGTCCCAATTTTCCCCAGTTTTCCCCACCTGTTTCCACTTGGTCCCACTTAGTCCCAATTTTCCCCAGTTTTCCCCACCTGTTTCCACTTGGTCCCACTTAATCCCAATTTTTCCCAGTTTTCCTCACCTGTTTCCACTTCGCCCCACTTAGTCCCAATTTTCCCCAGTTTTCCCCACCTGTTTCCACTTGGTCCCACTTAGTCCCAATTTTCCCCAGTTTTCCCCACCTGTTTCCACTTGGTCCCACTTAATCCCAATTTTTCCCAGTTTTCCCACCTGTTTCCACTTGGTCCCACTTAGTCCCAATTTTTCCCAGTTTTCCCCACTTGTTTCCACTTGGTCCAACTTAGTCCCAATTTCCCCCAGTTTTCCCCACCTGTTTCGACTTGGTCCCACTTTGTGCCAATTTTTCCCAGTTTTCCTCACCTGTTTCAACTTGGTCCCACTTAGTCCCAATTTTTCCCAGTTTTCCCCACCTGTTTCCACTTGGTCCAACTTAGTCCCAATTTTCCGCAGTTTTCCCCACCTGTTTCCACTTGGTCCCACTTAGTCCCAATTTTTCCCAATTTTCCGACCTGTTTCCACTTGGTCCCACTTAGTCCCAATTTCCCCCAGTTTTCCCCACCTGTTCCCACTTGGTCCCACTTAGTCCGACTTTTTCCCAGTTTTCCCCACCTGTTTCCACTTGGTCCCACTTAGTCCCAATTTTTCCCAGTTTTCCCCACCTGTTTCCACTTGGTCCCACTTGGTCCCAATTTTTCCTAGTTTTCCCCACCTGTTTCCAGTTGGTCCCACTTAGTCCCAAATTTCCCCAGTTTTCCCCACCTGTTTCCACTTGGTCCCACTTAGTCCCAATTTTTCCCAGTTTTCCCCACCTCTTTCCACTTTGTCCAACTTAGTCCCAATTTTCCCCAGTTTTCCCCACCTGTTTCCACTTGGTCCCACTTAGTGCCAATTTTTCCCAGTTTTCCCCACCTGTTTCCACTTGGTGCCACTTAGTCCCAATTTTTCCCAGTTTTCCCCACCTGTTTCCACTTGGTCCCACTTAGTCCCAATTTTCCCCAGTTTTCCCCACCTGTTTCCACTTGGTCCCACTTGGTCCCAGTTTTTCCCCCGTTTTCCCACCTGTTTCCACTTGATCCCACTTGGTCCCAATTTTCCCCAGTTTTCCCCACTTCCCCACCTGTTTCCACTTGGTCCCGCATAGTCCCAATTTTTCCCAGTTTTCCCCACCTGTTTCCACTTGGTCCAACTTAGTCCCAATTTTCGCCAGTTTTCCCACCTGTTTCCACTTGGTGCCACTTAGTCCCAATCTTTCCCAGTTTTCCCCACCTGTTTCCACTTGGTCCCACTTGGTCCCAATTTTTCCCAGTTTTCCCCACCTGTTTCCACTTGGTCCCACTTGGTCCCAATTTTTCTCAGTTTTCCCCACCTGTTTCCGCTTGGTCCAACTTAGTCCCAAGTTTCCCCAGTTTTCCCCGCCTGTTTCCACTTGGTCCCACTTAGTCCCAATGTTTCCCAGTTTTCCCCACCTGTTTCCACTTGGTCCCACTTTGTCCCAATTTTTCCTAGTTTGCCCCACCTGTTTCCACTTGGTCCCACATAGTCCCAATTTTCCCTAGTTTTCCCCACATGTTTCTACTTGGTCCAAGTTAGTCCCAATTTTTGCTAGTTTTGACCACCTGTTTCCACTTGGTCCCACTTAGTCCCAATTTTCCCCAATTTTCCCCACTTGTTTCCACTTGGTCCCACTTAGTCCCAATTTTCCCCAGCTTTCCCCGCCTGTTTCCACTTGGTCCCACTTAGTCCCAATTTTCCCCAGTTTTCCCCACCTGTTTCCACTTGGTCCCACTTAGTCCCAATTGTCCCCAGTTTTCCCCACCTGTTTCCACTTGGTCCCACTTAATCCCAATTTTTCCCAGTTTTCCTCACCTGTTTCCACTTCGCCCCACTTAGTCCCAATTTTCCCCAGTTTTCCCCACCTGTTTCCACTTGGTCCCACTTGGTCCCAATTTTCCCCAGTTTTCCCCACCTGTTTCCACTTGGTCCCACTTAATCCCAATTTTTCCCAGTTTTCCCACCTGTTTCCACTTGGTCCCACTTAGTCCCAATTTTTCCCAGTTTTCCCCACTTGTTTCCACTTGGTCCAACTTAGTCCCAATTTCCCCCAGTTTTCCCCACCTGTTTCGACTTGGTCCCACTTTGTGCCAATTTTTCCCAGTTTTCCTCACCTGTTTCAACTTGGTCCCACTTAGTCCCAATTTTTCCCAGTTTTCCCCACCTGTTTCCACTTGGTCCAACTTAGTCCCAATTTTCCGCAGTTTTCCCCACCTGTTTCCACTTGGTCCCACTTAGTCCCAATTTTTCCCAATTTTCCCGACCTGTTTCCACTTGGTCCCACTTAGTCCCAATTTTCCCCAGTTTTCCCCACCTGTTCCCACTTGGTCCCACTTAGTCCGACTTTTTCCCAGTTTTCCCCACCTGTTTCCACTTGGTCCCACTTAGTCCCAATTTTTCCCAGTTTTCCCCACCTGTTTCCACTTGGTCCCACTTGGTCCCAATTTTTCCTAGTTTTCCCCACCTGTTTCCAGTTGGTCCCACTTAGTCCCAAATTTCCCCAGTTTTCCCCACCTGTTTCCACTTGGTCCCACTTAGTCCCAATTTTTCCCAGTTTTCCCCACCTCTTTCCACTTTGTCCAACTTAGTCCCAATTTTCCCCAGTTTTCCCCACCTGTTTCCACTTGGTCCCACTTAGTGCCAATTTTTCCCAGTTTTCCCCACCTGTTTCCACTTGGTGCCACTTAGTCCCAATTTTTCCCAGTTTTCCCCACCTGTTTCCACTTGGTCCCACTTAGTCCCAATTTTCCCCAGTTTTCCCCACCTGTTTCCACTTGGTCCCACTTAATCCCAATTTTTCCCAGTTTTCCCACCTGTTTCCACTTGGTCCCACTTAGTCCCAATTTTTCCCAGTTTTCCCCACTTGTTTCCACTTGGTCCAACTTAGTCTCAATTTCCCCCAGTTTTCCCCACCTGTTTCGACTTGGTCCCACTTTGTTCCAATTTTTCCCAGTTTTCCTCACCTGTTTCCACTTGGTCCCACTTAGTCCCAATTTTTCCCAGTTTTCCCCACCTGTTTCCACTTGGTCCCACTCAGTCCCAATTTTTCCCAGTTTTCCCCACCTGTTTCCACTTGGTCCAACTTAGTCCCAATTTTCCGCAGTTTTCCCCACCTGTTTCCACTTGGTCCCACTTAGTCCCAATTTTTCCCAATTTTCCCCACTTGTTTCGACTTGGTCCCACTTAGTCCCAATTTTTCCCAGTTTTCCCCACCTGTTCCCACTTGGTCCCACTTAGTCCCACTTTTTCCCAGTTTTCCCCACCTGTTTCCACTTGGTCCCACTTAGTCCCAATTTTTCCCAGCTTTCCCCACCTGTTTCCACTTGGTCCCACTTAGTCCCAATTTTTCCCAGTTTTCCCCACCTGTTTCCACTTGGTCCCACTTGGTCCCAATTTTTCCTAGTTTTCCCCACCTGTTTCCACTTGGTCCCACTTAGTCCCAAATTTCCCCAGTTTTCCCCACCTGTTTCCACTTGGTCCCACTTAGTCCCAATGTTTCCCAGTTTTCCCCACCTGTTTCCACTTGGTCCCACTTAGTCCCAATTTTCCCCAGTTTTCCCCACCTGTTTCGACTTGGTCCCACTTTGTGCCAATTTTTCCTAGTTCGTCCCACCTGTTTCCACTTGGTCCCACTTAGTCCCAATTTTCCCCAGTTTTCCCCACCTGTTTCCACTTGGTCCCACATAGTCCCAATTTTTGCCAGTTTTGACCACCTGTTTCCACTTGGTCCCACTTAGTCCCAATTTTTCCCAGTTTTCCCCACCTCTTTCCACTTTGTCCAACTTAGTCCCAATTTTCCCCAGTTTTCCCCACCTGTTTCCACTTGGTCCCACTTAGTGCCAATTTTTCCCAGTTTTCCCCACCTGTTTCCACTTGGTCCCACTTAGTCCCACTTTTTCCCAGTTTTCCCCACCTGTTTCCACTTGGTCCCACTTAGTCCCAATTTTTCCCAGCTTTCCCCACCTGTTTCCACTTGGTCCCACTTAGTCCCAATTTTTCCCAGTTTTCCCCACCTGTTTCCACTTGGTCCCACTTGGTCCCAATTTTTCCTAGTTTTCCCCACCTGTTTCCACTTGGTCCCACTTAGTCCCAAATTTTTCCAGTTTTCCCCACCTGTTTCCACTTGGTCCCACTTAGTCCCAATTTTCCCCAGTTTTCCCCACCTGTTTCCACTTGGTCCCACGTAGTCCCAATTTTCCCCAGTTTTCCCCACCTGTTTCGACTTGGTCCCACTTTGTGCCAATTTTTCCTAGTTCGTCCCACCTGTTTCCACTTGGTCCCACTTAGTCCCAATTTTCCCCAGTTTTCCCCACCTGTTTCCACTTGGTCCAAGTTAGTCCCGATTTTTGCCAGTTTTGACCACCTGTTTCCACTTGGTCCCACTTAGTCCCAATTCTTCCTCAGTTTTCCCCACATGTTTCCACTTGGTCCCACTTAGTCCCAATTTTCCCCAGTTTTCCCCACCTGTTTCCACTTGGTCCCACTTGGTCCCAATTTTCCCCAGTTTTTCCCACCTGTTTCCACTTGGTCCCACTTAGTCCCAATTTTTCCCAGTTTTCCTCACCTGTTTCCACTTGGTCCCACTTAATCCCAATTTTTCCCAGTTTTCCCAACTGTTTCCACTTGGTCCCACTTAGTCCCAATTTTTCCCAGTTTTCCCAACTGTTTCCACTTGGTCCCACTTAGTCCCAATTTTCCCCTGTTTTCCCCACCTGTTTCCACTTGGTCCCACTTGGTCACAATTCTTCCGACTTTTCCCCGCCTGTTTCCACTTGGTCGCACTTGGTCCCAATTTTCCCCAGTTTTCCCCACCTGTTTCCACTTGGTCCCACTTGGTCCCAATTTTTCCCACTTTTCCCCGCGTGTTTCCACTTGGTCCCACTTAGTCTCAATTTTGCCCGGTTTTCCCCACCTGTTTCCACTTGGTCCCACTTGGTGCCAATTTTTCCCGGTTTTCCCCGCCTGTTTCCACTTGGAGCCACATAGTCCCAAATTTTGCCAGTTTTCCCCACCTGTTTCCACTTGGTCCCACTTAGTCCCAATTTTTCCCAGTTTTCCCCACCTGTTTCCACTTGGTCCCAGGTAGTCCCAATTTTCCCCAGTTTTCCCCACCTGTTTCGACTTGGTCCCACTTTGTGCCAATTTTTCCTAGTTCGTCCCACCTGTTTCCACTTGGTCCCACTTAGTCCCAATTTTCCCCAGTTTTCCCCACCTGTTTCCACTTGGTCCAAGTTAGTCCCGATTTTTGCCAGTTTTGACCACCTGTTTCCACTTGGTCCCACTTAGTCCCAATTCTTCCTCAGTTTTCCCCACATGTTTCCACTTGGTCCCACTTAGTCCCAATTTCCCCCAGTTTTCCCCACCTGTTTCCACTTGGTCCCACTTGGTCCCAATTTTCCCCAGTTTTTCCCACCTGTTTCCACTTGGTCCCACTTAGTCCCAATTTTTCCCAGTTTTCCTCACCTGTTTCCACTTGGTCCCACTTAATCCCAATTTTTCCCAGTTTTCCCAACTGTTTCCACTTGGTCCCACTTAGTCCCAATTTTTCCCAGTTTTCCCAACTGTTTCCACTTGGTCCCACTTAGTCCCAATTTTCCCCAGTTTTCCCCACCTGTTTCCACTTGGTCCCACTTGGTCACAATTCTTCCGACTTTTCCCCGCCTGTTTCCACTTGGTCGCACTTGGTCCCAATTTTCCCCAGTTTTCCCCACCTGTTTCCACTTGGTCCCACTTGGTCCCAATTTTTCCCACTTTTCCCCGCGTGTTTCCACTTGGTCCCACTTAGTCCCAATTTTGCCCGGTTTTCCCCACCTGTTTCCACTTGGTCCCACTTGGTGCCAATTTTTCCCACTTTTCCCCGCCTGTTTCCACTTGGAGCCACATAGTCCCAAATTTTGCCAGTTTTCCCCACCCGTTTCCACCTGGTCCCACTTAGTCTTAATTTTCCCCAGCTTTCCTGGCCTGTTTCCACTTGGTCCCACTTAGTCCCAATTTTCCCCAGTTTTCCCCACCTGTTTCCACTTGGTCCAAGTTAGTCCCAATTTTTCGCAGTTTTGTCCACCTGTTTCGACTTGGTCCCACTTAGTCCCAATTTTCCCCAGTTTTCCCCACCTGTTTCCACTGGGTCCCACTTGGTCCCAATTTTCCCCAGTTTTCCCCACTTGTTTCCACTTGGTCCCACTTGGTCCCAATTTTCCCCACTTTTCCCCGCCTGTTTCCACTTGGTCCCACTTAGTCTCAATTTTCCCCGGTTTTCCCCTCCTGTTTCCACTTGGTCCCACTTGGTGCCGATTTTTCCCACTTTTCCCCGCCTGTTTCCACTTGGTGCCACTTAGTCCCAAATTTTGCCAGTTTTCCCCACCTGTTTCCACTTCACCCCACTTAGTCCCAATTTTTCCCAGTTTTCCCCACCTGTTTCCACTTGGTCCCACTTGGTCCCAATTTTCCCCAGTTTTCCCCACCTGTTTCCACTTGGTCCCACTTGGTCCCAATTTTTCCCACTTTTCCTCGCCTGTTTCCACTTGGTCCCACTTAGTCCCAATTTTCCCCGGTTTTCCCCACCTGTTTCCACTTGGTCCCACTTGGTGCCAATGTTTCCCACTTTTCCCCGGCTGTTCCCGCTTGGTGCCACTTAGTCCCAAATTTTGCCAGTTTTCCCCACCTGTTTCCACTTGGTCCCACTTAGTCCCAATTTTTCCCAGTTTTCCCACCTGTTTCCACTTGGTCCCACTTGGTCCCAATTTTTCCCAGTTTTCCCCACCTGTTTCCACTTGGTCCCACTTGTCTCAATTTTTCCCACTTTTTCCCCACCTGTTTCCACTTGGTCCCACTTAGTCCCAATTTTTCTCAGTTTTCCCCACCTGTTTCCACTTGGTCCCACATAGTCCCAATTTTCCCCAGTTTTCCCCACCTGTTTCCACTTGGTCCAAGTTAGTCCCAATTTTTGCCAGTTTTGACCACCTGTTTGCACTTGGTCCCACTTAGTCCCAATTCTTCCCCAGTTTTCCCGACCTGTTTCCACTTGGTCCCACTTAGTCCCAATTTTTCCCAGTTTTCCCCAGCTGTTTCCACTTGGTGCCACTTAGTCCCAATTTTTCCCAGCTTTCCCCACCTGTTTCCACTTGGTCCCACTTAGTCCCAATTTCCCCCAGTTTTCCCCACCTGTTTCCACTTGGTCCCACTTGGTTCCAATTTTCGCCAGTTTTCCCCACCTGTTTCCACTTGGTCCCACCTAGTGCCAATTTTTCCCAGTTTTCCTCGCCTGTTTCCACTTAGTCCAAGTTCGTCCCAATTTTTCCAAGTTTTCCCCACCTGTTTCGACTTGGTCCCACTTAGTCCCAATTTTCCCCAGTTTTCCCCACCTGTTTCCACTTGGTACCACTTGGTCCCAATTCTCCCCAGTTTTTCCCACCTCTTTCCACTTGATCCCACTTGGTCCCAATTTCCCCCAGTTTTCCCCACTTCCCCACCTGTTTCCACTTGGTCCCGCTTAGTCCCAATTTTCCCCAGTTTTCCCCACCTGTTTCCACTTGGTCCCACTTAGTCCCAATTTTCCCCAGTTTTCCCCACATGTTTCCACTTGGTACCACTTGGTCCCAATTCTCCCCAGTTTTTCCCACCTCTTTCCACTTGATCCCACTTGGTCCCAATTTACCCCAGTTTTCCCCACTTCCCCACCTGTTTCAGCTTGGACCCGCTTAGTCCCAATGTTTCCCAGTTTTCCCCACCTGTTTCCACTTGGTCCCACTTGGTCCCAATTTTTCCCAGTTTTCCCCACCTGTTTCCACTTGGTCCCACTTGGTCCCAATTTTTCCCAGTTTTCCCCACCTGTTTCCACTTGGTCCCACTTGGTCCCAATTTTTCTCAGTTTTCCCCACCTGTTTCCGCTTGGTCCAACTTAGTCCCAAGTTTCCCCAGTTTTCCCCACCTGTTTCCACTTGGTCCCACTTAGTCCCAATTTTTCCCAGTTTTCCCCACCTATTTCCACTTGGTCCCACTTTGTCCCAATTTTTCCTAGTTTGCCCCACCTGTTTCCACTTGGTCCCACATAGTCCCAATTTTCCCCAGTTTTTCCCACATGTTTCTAAATGGTCCAAGTTAGTCCCAATTTTTGCTAGTTTCCCCCACCTGTTTCCACTTGGTCCCACTTAGTCCCAACTTTTCCCAATTTTCCCCACCTGTTTCCACTTGGTCCCACTCAGTCCCAATTTTTCCCAGTTTTTACCACCTGTTTCCACTTGGTCCCACTTAGTCCCAACTTTTCCCAGTTTTCCCCACCTGTTTCCACTTGGTCCAACTTAGTCCCAATTTTCCGCAGTTTTCCCCACCTGTTTCCACTTGGTCCCACTTAGTCCCAATTTTTCCCAGTTTTCCCCACCTGTTTCCACTTGGTCCCACTTGGTCCCAATTTTCCCCAATTTTCCCCACTTGTTTCCACTTGGTCCCACTCAGTCCCAATTTTTCCCATTTTCCCCCACCTGCTTCCACTTGGTCCCACTTAGTCCCAATTTTTCCCAGTTTTCCCCACCTCTTTCCACTTTGTCCAACTTAGTCCCAATTTTCCCCAGTTTTCCCCACCTGTTTCCACTTGGTCCCACTTAGTGCCAATTTTTCCCAGTTTTCCCCACCTGTTTCCACTTGGTGCCACTTAGTCGCAATTTTTCCCAGTTTTCCCCACCTGTTTCCACTTGGTCCCACTTAGTCCCAATTTTCCCCAGCTTTCCCCACCTGTTTCCACTTGGTCCCACTTAATCCCAATTTTTCCCAGTTTTCCTCACCTGTTTCCACTTGGTCCCACTTAATCCCAATTTTTCCCAGTTTTCCCACCTGTTTCCACTTGGTCCCACTTAGTCCCAATTTTTCCCAGTTTTCCCCACCTGTTTCCACTTGGTCCAACTTAGTCCCAATTTTCCCCAGTTTTCCCCACCCGTTTCGACTTGGTCCCACTTTGTGCCAATTTTTCCCAGTTTTCCTCACCTGTTTCCACTTGGTCCAACTTAGTCCCAATTTTTCCCAGTTTTCCCCACCTGTTCCCACTTGGTCCCACTTAGTCCCACTTTTTCCTAGTTTTCCCCACCTGTTTCCACTTGGTCCCACTTAGTCCAAATTTTTCCCAGTTTTCCCCACCTGTTTCCACTTGGTCCCACTTGGTCCCAATTTTTCCCAGTTTTCCCCACCTGTTTCCACTTGGTCCCACTTAGTCCCAAATTTCCCCAGTTTTCCCCACCTGTTTCCACTTGGTCCCACTTAGTCCCAATTTTTCCCAGTTTTCCCCACCTGTTTCCACTTGGTCCCACGTAGTCCCAATTTTCCCCAGGTTTCCCCACCTGTTTCCACTTGGTCCCACTTAGTCCCAATTTTTCCCAGTTTTCCCCTACTGTTTCCACTTGGTCCAAGTTAGTCCCAATTTTTGCCAGTTTTGACCACCTGTTTCCACTTGGTCCCACTTAGTCCCAATTCTTCCTCAGTTTTCCCCACATGTTTGCACTTGGTCCCACTTAGTCCCAATTTTTCCCAGTTTTCCCCACCTGTTTCCACTTGGTGCCACTTAGTCCCAATTTTTCCCAGTTTCCCCCACCTGTTTCCACTTGGTCCCACTTAGTCCCAATTTCCCCCAGTTTTCCCCACCTGTTTCCACTTGGTCCCACTTGGTCCCAATTTTCCCCCGTTCTTCCCACCTGTTTCCACTTGGTCCCACTTAGTCCCAATTTTCCCCAGTTTTCCTCACCTGTTTCCACTTGGTCCCACTTAATCCCAATTTTTCCCAGTTTTCCCACCTGTTTCCACTTGGTCCCACTTAGTCCCAATTTTTCCCAGTTTTCCCCACCTGTTTCCACTTGGTCCCACTTATTCCCAATTTTTCCCAGTTTTCCCCACCTGTTTCGACTTGGTCCCACTTAGTCCCAATTTTCCCCAGTTTTCCCCACCTGTTTCCACTTGGTCCCACTTGGTCCCAATTTTCCCCAGTTTTCCCCACCTGTTTCCACTTGGTCCCACTTGGTCACAATTCTTCCCACTTTTCCCCGCCTGTTTCCACTTGGTCCCACTTAGTCCCAATTTTCCCCGGTTTTCCCCACCTGTTTCCACTTGGTCCCACTTAGTCCCAATTTTCCCCGGTTTTCCCCACCTGTTTCCACTTGGTCCCACTTAGTCCCAATTTTCCCCAGTTTTCCCCACCTGTTTCCACTTGGTCCCACTTGGTCCCAATTTTTCCCACTTTTCCCCGCGTGTTTCCACTTGGTCCCACTTAGTCCCAATTTTGCCCGGTTTTCCCCACCTGTTTCCACTTGGTCCCACTTGGTGCCAATTTTTCCCACTTTTCCCCGCCTGTTTCCACTTGGAGCCACTTAGTCCCAAATTTTGCCAGTATTCCCCACCTGTTTCCACTTGGTCCCACTTAGTCCCAATTTTCCCCAGCTTTCCTGGCCTGTTTCCACTTGGTCCCACTTAGTCCCAATTTTCCCCAGTTTTCCCCACCTGTTTCCACTTGGTCCAAGTTAGTCCCAATTTTTCCCAGTTTTCTCCACCTGTTTCGACTTGGTCCCACTTAGTCCCAATTTTCCCCAGTTTTCCCCACCTGTTTCCACTGGGTCCCACTTGGTCCGAATTTTCCCCAGTTTTCCCCACCTGTTTCCACTTGGTCCCACTTGGTCCCAATTTTTCCCACTTTTCCCCGCCTGTTTCCACTTGGTCCCACTTAGTCCCAATTTTCCCCGGTTTTCCCCACCTGTTTCCACTTGGTCCCACTTGGTGCCAATTTTTCCCACTTTTCCCCGCCTGTTTCCACTTGGTGCCACTTAGTCCCAAATTTTGCCAGTTTTCCCCACCTGTTTCCACTTGGTCCCACTTAGTCCCAATTTTTCCCAGTTTTCCCCACCTGTTTCCACTTCGTCCCACTTGGTCCCAATTTTCCCCAGTTTTCCCCACCTGTTTCCACTTGGTCCCACTTAGTCCCAATTTTCCCCAGTTTTCCCCACCTGTTTCCACTTGGTCCCACTTGGTCCCAATTTTTTCCCACTTTTCCCCACCTGTTTCCACTTGGTCCCACTTGGTGCCAATGTTTCCCACTTTTCCCCGCCTGTTTCCACTTGGTGCCACTTAGTCCCAAATTTTGCCAGTTTCCCCCACCTGTTTCCACTTGGTCCCACTTGGTCCCAATTTTCCCGAGTTTTCCCCACTTCCCCACCTGTTTCCACTTGGTGCCGCTTAGTCCCAATTTTTCCCAAATTCCCCCACGTGTTTCGACTTGGTCCCACTTGGTCCCAATTTTTCCCAGTTTTCCCCACCTGTTTCCACTTGGTCCCACTTGGTCCCAATTTTTCTCAGTTTTCCCCACCTGTTTCCGCTTGGTCCAAATTAGTCCAAAGTTTCCCCAGTGTTCCCCACCTGTTTCCACTTGGTCCCACTTAGTCCCAATTTTTCCCAGGTTTCCCCACCTGTTTCCACTTGGTCCCACTTAGTCCCAATTTTTCCCAGTTTTACCCACCTGTTTCCACTTGGTGCCACTTAGTCCCAATTTTTCCCAGTTTTCCCCACCTGTTTCCACCTGGTGCCACTTAGTCCCAATTTTTCTCAGTTTTCCTCGCCTGTTTCCACTTGGTCCCACTTAGTCCCAATTTTCCCCAGCTTTCCCCGCCTGTTT
Organism: Eutreptiella sp. 'Long Island Sound 2002'; assembly: GCA_964036045.1. Lineage (NCBI taxonomy): Eukaryota > Euglenozoa > Euglenophyceae > Eutreptiales > Eutreptiaceae > Eutreptiella > Eutreptiella sp. 'Long Island Sound 2002'. The sequence goes on from OZ038378.1 coordinate 159,439,761, forward strand.
CCACTTGGTCCCACTTAGTCCCAATTTTCCCCAGTTTTCCCCACCTGTTTCCACTTGGTCCCACTCAGTCCCAAATTTCCCCAATTTTCCCCACCTGTTTCCACTTGGTCCCACTTAGTCCCAATTTTCCCCAGTTTTCCCCACCTGTTTCCACTTGGTCCCACTTGGTCCCAATTTTTCCCACTTTTCCCCACCTGTTTCCACTTGGTCCCACTTGGTGCCAATGTTTCCCACTTTTCCCCGCCTGTTTCCACTTGGTGCCACTTAGTCCCAAATTTTGCCAGTTTTCCCCACCTGTTTCCACTTGGTCCCACTTGGTCCCAATTTTCCCGAGTTTTCCCCAACTCCCCACCTGTTTCCACTTGGTGCCGCTTAGTCCCAATTTTTCCCAAATTCCCCCACGTGTTTCCACTTGGTCCCACTTGGTCCCAATTTTTCCCAGTTTTCCCCACCTGTTTCCACTTGGTCCCACTTGGTCCCAATTTTTCTCAGTTTTCCCCACCTGTTTCCGCTTGGTCCAAATTAGTCCAAAGTTTCCCCAGTGTTCCCCGCCTGTTTCCACTTGGTCCCACTTAGTCCCAATTTTTCCCAGGTTTCCCCACCTGTTTCCACTTGGTCCCACTTAGTCCCAATTTTTCCCAGTTTTACCCACCTGTTTCCACTTGGTGCCACTTAGTCCCAATTTTTCCCAGTTTTCCCCACCTGTTTCCGCCTGGTGCCACTTAGTCCCAATTTTTCTCAGTTTTCCTCGCCTGTTTCCACTTGGTCCCACTTAGTCCCAATTTTCCCCAGCTTTCCCCGCCTGTTTCCACTTGATCCCACTTAGTCCCAATTTTCCCCAGTTTTCCCCACCTGTTTCCACTTGGTCCCACTCAGTCCCAAATTTCCCCAATTTTCCCCACCTGTTTCCACTTGGTCCCACTTAGTCCCAATTTTTCCCTGTTTTCCCCACCTGTTTCCACTTGGTCCCACTTAGTCCCAGTTTTCCCCAGTTTTACCCACCTGTTTCCACTTGGTGCCACTTAGTCCCAATTTTTCCCAGTTTTCCCCACCTGTTTCCACCTGGTGCCACTTAGTCCCAATTTTTCTCAGTTTACCTCGCCTGTGTCCACTTGGTCCCACTTAGTCCCAATTTTCCCCAATTTCCCCCAATTTCCCCCACCTGTTTCCACTTGGTCCAAGTTAGTCCCAATTTTCCCAACTTTTCCCCACCTGTTTCGACTTGGTCCCACTTAGTCCCAATTTTCCCCAATTTTCCCCACCTGTTTCCACTTGGTCCCACTTGGTCCCAATTTTTCCCAGTTTTCCCCACCTGTTTCCACTTGGTCCCACTTGGTCCCAATTTCCCCCACTTTTCCCCGCCTGTTTCCACTTGGTCCCACTTAGTCCCAATTTTCCCCACTTTTCCCCGCCTGTTTCCACTTGGTCCCACTTAGTCCCAATTTTTCCAAGTTTTCCCCACCTGTTTCCACTTGGACCAACGCAGTCCCAATTTTCCCCCTTTTCCCCACCTGTTCCCACTTGGTCCCAATTTTCCCCAGTTCTCCCCACTTCCCCACCTGTTTCCACTTGGTCCAACTTAGGCCCAATTTTCCCCAGCTTTTGCACCTGTTTCCACTTGGTTCCACTTAGTCCCAATGATTCCCAGCTTTCCCCACCTGTTTCCACTTGGTCCCACTTGGTCCCAATTTCCCCCCGTTTTCCCCACCTGTTTCCACTTGGTCCCACTTGGTCCCAATTTTTCTCATTTTTCCCCACCTGTTTCCGCTTGCTCCAACTTAGTCCCAAGTTTCCCCAGTTTTCCCCACCTGTTTCCACTTGGCCCCACTTTGTCCAAATTTTTCCTAGTTTGCCCCGTTTGTTTCCACTTGGTCGCACATAGTCCCAATTTTCTCCAGTTTTTCCCACCTGTTTCCACTTGGTCCAAGTTAGTCCCAATTTTTGCCAGTTTTGACCACCTGTTTCCACTTGGTCCCACTTAGTCCCACCTTTCCCCAGTTTTCCTCACATGTTTCCACTTGGTGCCCCTTAGTCCCAATTTTTCCCAGTTTTCCCCACCTGTTTCCACTTGGTCCCTCTTGGTCCCAATTGTTCCCAGTTTTTCCCACCTGTTTCCACTTGGTCCAAGGTAGTCCCAATTTTCCCCAGTTTTCCCCACCTGTTTCCACTTGGTCCCACTTAGTCCCAATTATTCCCAGTTTTCCCCACCTGTCTCCACGTGGTCCCACTTAGTCTTAATTTTTCCCAGCTTTCCCCGCCTGTTTCCACTTGGTCCCACTTAGTCCCAATCTTCCCCAGTTTTCCCCACCTGTTTCCACTTGGTCCCACTCAGTCCCAATTTTTCCCAGTTTTCCCCACCTGTTTCCACTTGGTCCCACTTAGTGCCAATTTTCCCAACTTTCCCCACCTGTTTCCACTTGGTCCAACTTAGTCCCAATTTTCCCCAGTTTTCCCCACCTATTTCCACTTGGTCCCACTTAGTCCCAATTTTTCCCAGTTTCCCCCTCCTGTTTCCAATTGGTCCCACTTGGTCGGAACTTTCCCCAGTTCTCCCCACTTCCCCACCTGTTTCCACTTGGTCCAACTTAGTCCCAATTTTCCCCAGTTTTCGCACCTGTTTCCACTTGGTCCCACTTAGTCGCAATGTTTCCCAGTTTTCCCCACCTGTTTCCACTTGGTCCCACTTGGTCCCAATTTTTCCCAGTTTTCCCCACCTGTTTCCACTTGGTCCCACTTTGTCCAAATTTTTCCTAGTTTGCCCCACATGTTTCCACTTGGTCCCACATAGTCCCAATTTTCCCCAGTTTTTCCCACCTGTTTCCACTTGGTCCAAGGTAGTCCCAATGTTTGCCAATTTTGACCACCTGTTTCCACTTGGTCCCACTTAGTCCCAGTTTTTCCCAGTTTTCCCCACCTGCTTCCACTTGGTCCCACTTAGTCCCAATTTTTCCCAGTTTTCCCCACCTGTTTCCACTTGGTCCCTCTTGGTCCCAATTTTTCCCAGTTTTCCCCACCTGCTTCCACTTGGTCCAAGGTCGTCCCAATTTTTCCCAGTTTTCCCCACCTGTTTCCATTTGGTCCCAATTAGTCCCAATTTTTCCCAGTGTGGCCCACCTGTTTCCACGTGGTCCCACTTAGTCTTAATTTTTCCCAGCTTTCCCCGCCTGTTTCCACTTGGTCCCACTTAGTCCCAACTTTTGCCAGTTTTCCCCACCTGTTTCCACGTAGTCCCACTTAGTCCCAATTTTTCCCAGTTTTCCCCACCTGTTTCCACTTGGTCCCACTTAGTCCCAATTTTTCCCAGTTTTCCCCACCTGTTTCCACTTGGTCCCACTTAGTCCCAATTTTTCCCAACTTTCCCCACCTGTTTCCACTTGGTCCCACTTAGTCCCAACTTTTCCCAGTTTTCCCCACCCGTTTCCACTTGGTCCCACTTGTCCCAATTTTTCCTAGTTTTCCCCACCTGTTTCCACTTGGTCCAAGTTAGTCCCAATTTTTGCCAGTTTTGACCACCTGTTTCCACTTGGTCCCACTTAGTCCCAATTTTTCCCAGTTTTCCCCACCTGTTTCCACTTGGTCCCACTTAGTCCCAATTTTTCCCAACTTTCCCCACCTGTTTCCACTTGGTCCAACTTAGTCCCAATTTTCCCCAGTTTTCCCCACCTATTTCCACTTGGTCCCACTTAGTCCCAACTTTTCCCAGTTTTCCCCACCTGTTTCCACGTAGTCCCACTTAGTCCCAATTTTTCCCAGTTTTCCCCACCTGTTTCCACTTGGTCCCACTTAGTCCCAATTTTTCCCAACTTTCCCCACCTGTTTCCACTTGGTCCAACTTAGTCCCAATTTTCCCCAGTTTTCCCCACCTATTTCCACTTGGTCCCACTTAGTCCCAATTTTTCCCAGTTTCCCCCTCCTGTTTCCAATTGGTCCCACTTTGTCCCAATTTTTCCCAGTTTGCCCCACCTCTTTCCACTTGGTCCAAGTTAGTCCCAATTTTTGCCAGTTTTGACCACCTGTTTCCACTTGGTCCCACTTAGTCCCAATTTTTCCCAGTTTTCCCCACCTGTTTCCACTTGGTCCCACTTGGTCGGAATTTTCCCCAGTTCTCCCCACTTCCCCACCTGTTTCCACTTGGTCCCACTTGGTCCCAATTTTCCCCAGTTTTCGCACCTGTTTCCACTTGGTCCCACTTAGTCGCAATGTTTCCCAGTTTTCCCCACCTGTTTCCACTTGGTCCCACTTGGTCCCAATTTTTCCCAGTTTTCCCCACCTGTTTCCACTTGGTCCCACTTTGTCCAAATTTTTCCTAGTTTGCCCCACATGTTTCCACTTGGTCCCACATAGTCCCAATTTTCCCCAGTTTTTCCCACCTGTTTCCACTTGGTCCAAGTTAGTCCCAATGTTTGCCAATTTTGACCACCTGTTTCCACTTGGTCCCACTTAGTCCCAGTTTTTCCCAGTTTTCCCCACCTGTTTCCACTTGGTCCCACTTAGTCCCAATTTTTCCCAGTTTTCCCCACCTGTTTCCACTTGGTCCCTCTTGGTCCCAATTTTTCCCAGTTTTCCCCACCTGCTTCCACTTGGTCCAAGGTCGTCCCAATTTTTCCCAGTTTTCCCCACCTGTTTCCACTTGGTCCCAATTAGTCCCAATTTTTCCCAGTGTGGCCCACCTGTTTCCACGTGGTCCCACTTAGTCTTAATTTTTCCCAGCTTTCCCCGCCTGTTTCCACTTGGTCCCACTTAGTCCCAACTTTTCCCAGTTTTCCCCACCTGTTTCCACGTAGTCCCACTTAGTCCCAATTTTTCCCAGTTTTCCCCACCTGTTTCCACTTGGTCCCACTTAGTCCCTATTTTTCCCAGTTTTCCCCACCTGTTTCCACTTGGTCCCACTTAGTCCCAATTTTTCCCAACTTTCCCCACCTGTTTCCACTTGGTCCCACTTAGTCCCAACGTTTCCCAGTTTTCCCCACCCGTTTCCACTTGGTCCCACTTGTCCCAATTTTTCCTAGTTTTCCCCACCTGTTTCCACTTGGTCCAAGTTAGTCCCAATTTTTGCCAGTTTTGACCACCTGTTTCCACTTGGTCCCACTTAGTCCCAATTTTTCCCGGTTTTTCCCACCTGTTTCCACTTGGTCCCACTTGGTCGGAATTTTCCCCAGTTCTCCCCACTTCCCCACCTGTTTCCACTTGGTCCAACTTAGTCCCAATTTCCCCCAGTTTTCGCACCTGTTTCCACTTGGTCCCACTTAGTCGCAATGTTTCCCAGTTTTCCCACCTGTTTCCACTTGGTCCCACTTGGTCCCAATTTTTCCCAGTTTTCCCCACCTGTTTCCACTTGGTCCCACTTGGTCCCAATTTTTCTCATTTTTCCCCACCTGCTTCCGCTTGGTCCAACTTAGTCCCAAGTTTCCCCAGTTTTCCCCACCTGTTTCCACTTGGTCCCACTTAGTCCCAATTTTTCCCAGTTTTCCCCACCTGTTTCCACTTGCTCCCACTTTGTCCAAAATTTTCCTAGTTTGCCCCACATGTTTCCACTTGGTCCCACATAGTCCCAATTTTCCCCAGTTTTTCCCACCTGTTTCCACTTGGTCCAAGTTAGTCCCAATGTTTGCCAATTTTGACCACCTGTTTCTACTTGGTCCCACTTAGTCCCAGTTTTTCCCAGTTTTCCCCACCTGTTTCCACTTGGTCCCACTTAGTCCCAATTTGTCCCAGTTTTCCCCACCTGTTTCCACTTGGTCCCTCTTGGTCCCAATTTTTCCCAGTTTTCCCCACCTGCTTCCAATTGGTCCAAGGTAGTCCCAATTTTTCCCAGTTTTCCCCACCTGTTTCCACTTGGTCCCACTTAGTCCCAATTTTTCCCAGTTTGGCCCACCTGTTTCCACGTGGTCCCACTTAGTCTTAATTTTTCCCAGCTTTCCCCGCCTGTTTCCACTTGGTCCCACTTAGTCCCAACTTTTCCCAGTTTTCCCCACCTGTTTCCACGTGGTCCCACTTAGTCCCAATTTTTCCCAGTTTTCCCCACCTGTTTCCACTTGGTCCCACTTAGTCCCAATTTTTCCCAGTTTTCCCCACCTGTTTCCACTTGGTCCCACTTAGTCCCAATTTTTCCCAACTTTCCCCACCTGTTTCCACTTGGTCCCACTTAGTCCCAACTTTTCCCAGTTTTCCCCAGCCGTTTCCACTTGGTCCCACTTGTCCCAATTTTTCCTAGTTTTCCCCACCTGTTTCCACTTGGTCCAAGTTAGTCCCAATTTCTGCCAGTTTTGACCACCTGTTTCCACTTGGTCCCACTTAGTCCCAATTTTTCCCAGTTTTCCCCACCTGTTTCCACTTGGTCCCACTTGGTCGGAATTTTCCCCAGTTCTCCCTACTTCCCCACCTGTTTCCACTTGGTCCAACTTAGTCCCAATTTTCCCCAGTTTTCGCACCTGTTTCCACTTGGTCCCACTTAGTCCCAGTTTTTCCCAGTTTTCCCACCTGTTTCCACTTGGTCCCACTTGGTCCCAATTTTTCCCAGTTTTCCCCACCTGTTTCCACTTGGTCCCACTTGGTCCCAATTTTTCTCATTTTTCCCCACCTGCTTCCGCTTGGTCCAACTTAGTCCCAAGTTTCCCCAGTTTTCCCCACCTGTTTCCACTTGGTCCCACTTAGTCCCAATTTTTCCCAGTTTTCCCCACCTGTTTCCACTTGCTCCCACTTTGTCCAAATTTTTCCTAGTTTGCCCCACATGTTTCCACTTGGTCCCGCATAGTCCCAATTTTCCCCAGTTTTTCCCACCTGTTTCCACTTGGTCCAAGTTAGTCCCAAGGTTTGCCAATTTTGACCACTTGTTTCTACTTGGTCCCACTTAGTCCCAGTTTTTCCCAGTTTTCCCCACCTGTTTCCACTTGGTCCCACTTAGTCCCAATTTTTCCCAGTTTTCCCCACCTGCTTCCACTTGGTCCCACTTAGTCCCAATTTTTCCCAGTTTTCCCCACCTGCTTCCACTTGGTCGAAGGTAGTCCCAATTTTTCCCAGTTTCCCCCACCTGTTTCCACTTGGTCCCACTTAGTCCCAATTTTTCCCAGTTTGGCCCACCTGTTTCTACGTGGTCCCACTTAGTCTTAATTTTTCCCAGCTTTCCCCGCCTGTTTCCACTTGGTCCCACTTAGTCCCACCTTTTCCCAGTTTTCCCCACCTGTTTCCACGTGGTCCCACTTAGTCCCAATTTTTCCCAGTTTTCCCCACCTGCTTCCACTTGGTCCCACTTAGTCCCAATTTTTCCCAGTTTTCCCCACCTGTTTCCACTTGGTCCCACTTAGTCCCAATTTTTCCCAGTTTTCCCGGGTGTTTCCACTTGGTCCCACTTGGTCCAAATTTCTTCCAGTTTTCCCCACCTGTTTCCAATTGGTCCCACTTGTTCCAATTTTTCCCAGTTTTCCCCACCTGTTTCCACTTGGTCCCACTTAGTCCCAATTTTTCCCAGTTTTCCCGACCTGTTTCCACTTGGTCCCACTTAGACCCAATTTTCCCCAGTTTTCCCACCTGTTTCCACTTCGCCCCACTTGGTCCCAATTTTTCCCAGTTTTCCCCACCCGTTTCCACTTGGTCCCACTTGTCCCAGGTTTTCCTAGTTTTCCCCACCTATTTCCACTTGGTCCAACGTACTCCCAATTTTCCCCAGTTTTCCCCACCTTTTTCCAATTGGTCCCACTTTGTCCCAATTTTTCCTAGTTTGCCCCACCTGTTTCCACTTGGTCCCACATAGTCCCAATTTCCCTCAATTTTCCCCACCTGTTTCCACTTGGTCCAAGTTAGTCCCAATTTTTGCCAGTTTTGACCACCTGTTTCCACTTGGTCCCACTTAGTCCCAATTTTTCCCATTTTTCCGCACCTGTTTCCACTTGGTGCCACTTAGTCCCAAATTTTCCCAGTTTTCCCCACCTGTTTCCACTTGGTCCCACTTAGTCCCCGTTTTTCCCAGTTTTCCCCACCTCTTTCCACTTGGTCCCACTTAGTCCCAATTTTCCCCAGTTTTCCCCACCCGTTTCCACTTGGTCCCAATTTGTCCCAATTTTTCCCAGTTTTCCCCACCTGTTTCTTCTTGGTCCCACTTAGTCCCAATTTTACACAGCTTTCCCCACCTGTTTCCACTTGGTCCCAATTTGTCCCAATTTTTCCCAGTTTTCCCCACATGTTTCCAGTTGGTCCCACTTAGTCCCAATTTTCCCCAGGTTTCCCCACCTGTTTCCACTTGGTCCCGCTTGGTCCCAATTTTTCCCAGTTTTCCCCACCTGCTTCCACTTGGTTCCACTCAGTCCCAATTTTCCCCAGTTTTCCCCACCTGTTTCCACTTGGTCCCACTTAGTCCCAATTTTTCCCAGCTTTCCCCGCCTGTTTCCACTTGGTCCCACTTAGTCCCAATTTCTCCCAATTTTTCCCACCCGTTTCCACTTGGTCCCACTTAGTCCCAATTTTCCCCAGTTTTCCCCACCTGTTTCCACTCGGTCCCACTCAGTCCCAATTTTTCCCAGTTTTCTCCACCTGTTTCCACTTGGTCCCACTTAGTCCTAATTTCCCCTAGTTTTCCCCACCTGTTTCCACTTGGTCCCACTTGGTCCCAATGTCCCCCAGCTTTCCCCACCTGTTTCCACTTGGTCCCACTTGGTCCCAATTTTCTCCAGCTTTCCCCACCTGTTTCCACTTGGTCCAACTTAGTCCCAATTTTTCCCAGTTTTCCCCACCTGTTTCCACTTGGTCCAACTTAGTCCCAATTTTTCCCAGTTTTCCCCACCTGTTTCCACTTGGTCCCACTTTGTCCCAATTTTTCCCTGGTTTCCCCACCTGTTTCCACTTGGTCCCACTTGGTCCCAATTTTTCCCAGTTTTCCCCACCTGTTTTCCACTTGGTCCCACTTAGTCCCAATTTTTCCCAGCTTTCCCCACCTGTTTCCACTTGGTCCCACTAAGTCCCAATTTCTCCCAATTTTCCCCACCCGTTTCCACTTGGTCCCACTTAGTCCCAATTTTTCCCAGTTTTCCCCACCTGTTTCCACTTGGTCCCACTTAGTCCCAATTTTCCCCAGTTTTCCCCACCTGTTTCCACTTGGTCCCACTTAGTCCCAATTTTTTCAGGTTTTCCCCACCCGTTTCCACTTGGTCCCACTTAGTCCCAATTTTTCCCAGTTTCCCCCACCCGTTTCCACTTGGTCCAACTTAGTCCCAATTTTTCCGAGTTTTCCCCACCCGTTTCCACTTGGTCCCACTTAGTCCCAATTTTTCCCAGTTTTCCCCACCTGTTTCCACTTCGCCCCACTTGGTCCCAATTTTTCCCAGTTTTCCCCACCCGTTTCCACTTGGTCCGACTTGTCCCAGGTTTTCCTAGTTTTCCCCACCTGTTTCCACTTGGTCCAACTTACTCCCAATTTTCCCCAGTTTTCCCCACCTTTTTCCAATTGGTCCCACTTTGTCCCAATTTTTCCTAGTTTGCCCCACCTGTTTCCACTTGGTCCCACATAGTCCCAATTTCCCTCAATTTTCCCCACCTGTTTCCACTTGGTCCAAGTTAGTCCCAATTTTTGCCAGTTTTGACCACCTGTTTCCACTTGGTCCCACTTAGTCCCAATTTTCCCAATTTTTCCGCACCTGTTTCCACTTGGTGCCACTTAGTCCCAAATTTTCCCAGTTTTCCCCACCTGTTTCCACTTGGTCCCACTTAGTCCCCGTTTTTTCCAGTTTTCCCCACCTGTTTCCACTTGGTCCCACTTAGTCCCAATTTTCCCCAGTTTTCCCCACCCGTTTCCACTTGGTCCCAATTTGTCCCAATTTTTCCCAGTTTTCCCCACCTGTTTCCACTTGGTCCCACTTGGTCCAAATTTTTCACAGCTTTCCCCACCTGTTTCCACTTGGTCCCAATTTGTCCCAATTTTTCCCAGTTTTCCCCACATGTTTCCACTTGGTCCCACTTAGTCCCAATTTTTCCCAGTTTTCCCCGCCTGTTTCCACTTGGTTCCACTCAGTCCCAATTTTTCCCAGTTTTCCCCACCTGTTTCCACTTGGTCCCACTTAGTCCCAATTTTTCCCAGCTTTCCCCGCCTGTTTCCACTTGGTCCCACTTAGTCCCAATTTCTCCCAATTTTCCCCACCCGTTTCCACTTGGTCCCACTTAGTCCCAATTTTCCCCAGTTTTCCCCACCTGTTTCCACTCGGTCCCACTTAGTCCAAATTTTTCCCATTTTTCCCCACCTGTTTCCACTTGGTCCCACTTAGTCCTAATTTCCCCTAGTTTTCCCCACCTGTTTCCACTTGGTCCCACTTGGTCCCAATTTTTCCCACTTTTCCCCACCTGTTTCCACTTGGTCCCACTTAGTCCCAATGTCCCCCAGCTTTCCCCACCTGTTTCCACTTGGTCCCACTTGGTCCCAATTTTCCCCAGCTTTCCCCACCTGTTTTCACTTGGTCCAACTTAGTCCCAATTTTTCCCAGTTTTCCCCACCTGTTTCCACTTGGTCCAACTTAGTCCCAATTTTTCCCAGTTTTCCCCACCTGTTTCCACTTGGTCCCACTTTGTCCCAATTTTTCCCTGGTTTCCCCACCTGTTTCCACTTGCTCCCACTTGGTCCCAATTTTTCCCAGTTTTCCCCACCTGTTTCCACTTGGTCCCACTTAGTACCAATTTTTCCCAGTTTTCCCCACCTGTTTTCCACTTGGTCCCACTTAGTCCCAATTTTTCCCAGTTTTCCCCACCTGTTTCCACTTGGTCCCACTTAGTCCCAATTTTCCCCAGTTTTCCCCACCTGTTTCCACTTGGTCCCACTTAGTCCCAATTTTTCCAAGTTTTCCCCACCCGTTTCCACTTGGTCCCACTTAGTCCCAATTTTTCCCGGTTTCCCCCACCCGTTTCCACTTGGTCGAACTTAGTCCCAATTTTTCCCAGTTTTCCCCACCCGTTTCCACTTGGTCCCACTTAGTCCCAACTTTCCCCAGTTTTCCCCACCTGTTTCCACTTGGTCCCACTTAGTCCCAATTTTTCCCACTTTTCTCCACCTGTTTCAACTTGGTCCCACTTAGTCCCAACTTTTCCCAGTTTTTCCCACCTGTTTCCACTTGGTCCCACTTAGTCCCAATTTTTCCCACTTTTCCCCACCTGTTTCCACTTGGTCCCACTTAGTCCCAATTTTTCCCAGCTTTCCCCACCTGTTTCCACTTGGTCCCACTTAGTCCCAATTTCTCTCAATTTTCCCCACCCGTTTCCACTTGATCCCACTTAGTCCCAATTTTTCCCAGTTTTCCCCACCTGTTTCCACTTGGTCCCACTTAGTCCCAATTTTTCCCAGCTTTCCCCACCTGTTTCAACTTGGTCCCACTTAGTCCCAATTTCTCCCAGTTTTCCCCACCTGTTTCCACTTGGTCCAACTTACTCCCAATTTTCCCCAGTTTTCCTCACCTTTTTCCAATTGGTCCCACTTAGTCCCAATTTTTCCTAGTTTGCCCCACCTGTTTCCACTTGGTCCCACATAGTCCCAATTTCCCTCAATTTTCCCACCTGTTTCCATTTGGTCCAAGTTAGTCCCAATTTTTGCCAGTTTTGACCACCTGTTTCCACTTGGTCCCAGTTAGTCCCAATTTTTCCCAGTTTTCCGCACCTGTTTCCACTTGGTGCCACTTAGTCCCAAATTTTCCCAGTTTTCCCCACCTGTTTCCACTTGGTCCCACTTAGTCCCGTTTTTCCCAGTTTTCCCCACCTGTTTCCACTTGGTCCCACTTAGTCCCAATTTTCCCCAGTTTTCCCCACCCGTTTCCACTTGGTCCCAATTTGTCCCAATTTTTCCCAGTTTTCCCCACCTGTTTCCACTTGGTCCCACTTAGTCCCAATTTTTCACAGCTTTCCCCACCTGTTTCCACTTGGTCCCAATTTGTCCCAATTTTTCCCAGTTTTCCCCACATGTTTCCACTTGGTCCCACTTAGTCCCAATTTTTCCCAGGTTTCCCCACCTGTTTCCACTTGGTCCCGCTTGGTCCCAATTTTTCCCAGTTTTCCCCACCTGTTTCCACTTGGTTCCACTCAGTCCCAATTTTTCCCAGTTTTCCCCACCTGTTTCCACTTGGTCCCACTTAGTCCCAATTTTTCCCAGCTTTCCCCGCCTGTTTCCACTTGGTCCCACTTAGTCCCAATTTCTCCCAATTTTCCCCACCTGTTTCCACTTGGTCCCACTTAGTCCCAATTTTCCCAGGTTTTCCCCACTTGTTTCCACTCGGTCCCACTTAGTCCCAATTTTTCCCAGTTTTCCCCACCTGTTTCCACTTGGTCCCACTTAGTCCTAATTTCCCCTAGTTTTCCCCACCTGTTTCCACTTGGTCCCACTTAGTCCCAATTTTTCCCACTTTTCCCCCACCTGTTTCCACTTGGTCCCACTTAGTCCCAATGTCCCCCAGCTTTCCCCACCTGTTTCCACTTGGTCCCACTTAGTCCCAATTTTTCACAGCTTTCCCCACCTGTTTCCACTTGGTCCCAATTTGTCCCAATTTTCCCCAGTTTTACCCACATGTTTCCACTTGGTCCCACTTAGTCCCAATTTTTCCCAGTTTTCCCCGCCTGTTTCCACTTGGTTCCACTCAGTCCCAATTTTTCCCAGTTTTCCCCACCTGTTTCCACTTGGTCCCACTTAGTCCCAATTTTTCCCAGCTTTCCCCGCCTGTTTCCACTTGGTCCCACTTAGTCCCAATTTCTCCCAATTTTCCCCACCCGTTTCCACTTGGTCCCACTTAGTCCCAATTTTCCCCAGTTTTCCCCACCTGTTTCCACTCGGTCCCACTTAGTCCAAATTTTTCCCATTTTTCCCCACCTGTTTCCACTTGGTCCCACTTAGTCCTAATTTCCCCTAGTTTTCCCCACCTGTTTCCACTTGGTCCCACTTGGTCCCAATTCTTCCCACTTTTCCCCACCTGTTTCCACTTGGTCCCACTTAGTCCCAATGTCCCCCAGCTTTCCCCACCTGTTTCCACTTGGTCCAACTTAGTCCCAATTTTTCCCAGTTTTCCCCACCTGTTTCCACTTGGTCCAACTTAGTCCCAATTTTTCCCAGTTTTCCCCACCTGTTTCCACTTGGTCCCACTTTGTCCCAATTTTTCCCTGGTTTCCCCACCTCCTTCCACTTGGTCCCACTTGGTCCCAAATTTTTTCAGTTTTCCCCACCTGTTTCCACTTGGTCCCACTTAGTACCAATTTTTCCCAGTTTTCCCCACCTGTTTTCCACTTGGTCCCACTTAGTCCCAATTTTTCCCAGCTTTCCCCACCTGTTTCCACTTGGTCCCACTTAGTCCCAATTTCTCCCAATTTTCCCCACCCGTTTCCACTTGGTCCCACTTAGTCCCAATTTTTCCCAGTTTTCCCCACCTGTTTCCACTTGGTCCCACTTAGTCCCAATTTTCCCCAGTTTTCCGCACCTGTTTCCACTTGGTCCCACTTAGTCCCAATTTCCCCAAGTTTTCCCCACCCGTTTCCACTTGGTCCCACCTAGTCCCAATTTTTCCCGGTTTCCCCCACCCGTTTCCACTTGGTCGAACTTAGTCCCAATTTTTCCCAGTTTTCCCCACCCGTTTCCACTTGGTCCCACTTAGTCCCAATTTTTCCAAGTTTTCCCCACACGTTTCCACTTGGTCCCACTTAGTCCCAACTTTCCCCAGTTTTCCCCACCTGTTTCCACTTGGTCCCACTTAGTCCCAATTTTTCCCACTTTTCCCCACCTGTTTCAACTTGGTCCCACTTAGTCCCAATTTTCCCCAGTTTTTCCCACCTGTTTCCACTTGGTCCCACTTAGTCCCAATTTTTCCCAGTTTTCCCCACCTGTTTCCACTTGGTCCCACTTAGTCCCAATTTTTCCCAGCTTTCCCCACCTGTTTCCACTTGGTCCCACTTAGTCCCAATTTCTCCCAATTTTCCCCACCCGTTTCCACTTGGTCCCACTTAGTCCCAATTTTTCCCAGTTTTCCCCACCTGTTTCCACTTGGTCCCACTTAGTCCCAATTTTTCCCAGCTTTCCCCACCTGTTTCAACTTGGTCCCACTTAGTCCCAATTTTTCCCAGTTTTCCCCACCTGTTTCCACTTGGTCCAACTTACTCCCAATTTTCCCCACTTTTCCCCACCTTTTTCCAATTGGTCCCACTTTGTCCCAATTTTTCCTAGTTTGCCCCACCTGTTTCCACTTGGTCCCACATAGTCCCAATTTCCCTCAATTTTCCCCACCTGTTTCCACTTGGTCCAAGTTAGTCCCAATTTTTGCCAGTTTTGACCACCTGTTTCCACTTGGTCCCACTTAGTCCCAATTTTTCCCAGTTTTCCGCACCTGTTTCCACTTGGTGCCACTTAGTCCCTAATTTTCCCAGTTTTCCCCACCTGTTTCCACTTGGTCCCACTTAGTCCCCGTTTTTCCCAGTTTTCCCCACCTGTTTCCACTTGGTCCCACTTAGTCCCAATTTTCCCCAGTTTTCCCCACCCGTTTCCACTTGGTCCCAATTTGTCCCAATTTTTCCCAGTTTTCCCCACCTGTTTCCACTTGGTCCCACTTAGTCCCAATTTTTCACAGCTTTCCCCACCTGTTTCCACTTGGTCCCAATTTGTCCCAATTTTTCCCAGTTTTCCCCACATGTTTCCACTTGGTCCCACTTAGTCCCAATTTTTCCCAGGTTTCCCCACCTGTTTCCACTTGGTCCCGCTTGGTCCCAATTTTTCCCAGTTTTCCCCACCTGTTTCCACTTGGTTCCACTCAGTCCCAATTTTTCCCAGTTTTCCCCACCTGTTTCCACTTGGTCCCACTTAGTCCCAATTTTTCCCAGCTTTCCCCGCCTGTTTCCACTTGGTCCCACTTAGTCCCAATTTCTCCCAATTTTCCCCACCCGTTTCCACTTGGTCCCACTTAGTCCCAATTTTCCCCAGTTTTCCCCACTTGTTTCCACTCGGTCCCACTTAGTCCCAATTTTTCCCAGTTTTCCCCACCTGTTTCCACTTGGTCCCACTTAGTCCTAATTTCCCCTAGTTTTCCCCACCTGTTTCCACTTGGTCCCACTTAGTCCCAATTTTTCCCACTTTTCCCCACCTGTTTCCACTTGGTCCCACTTAGTCCCAATGTCCCCCAGCTTTCCCCACCTGTTTCCACTTGGTCCCACTTGGTCCCAATTTTCCCCAGCTTTCCCCACCTGTTTCCACTTGGTCCAACTTAGTCCCAATTTTTCCCAGTTTTCCCCACCTGTTTCCACTTGGTCCGACTTAGTCCCAATTTTTCCCAGTTTTCCCCACCTGTTTCCACTTGGTCCCACTTGGTCCCAATTTTTCCCAGTTTTCCCCACCTGTTTCCATTTGGTCCCACTTAGTACCAATTTTTCCCAGTTTTCCCCACCTGTTTTCCACTTGGTCCCACTTAGTCCCAATTTTTCCCAGCTTTCCCCACCTGTTTCCACTTGGTCCCACTTAGTCCCAATTTCTCCCAATTTTCCCCACCCGTTTCCCCTTGGTCCCACTTAGTCCCAATTTTTCCCAGTTTTCCCCACCTGTTTCCACTTGGTCCCACTTAGTCCCAATTTTCCCCAGTTTTCCCCACCTGTTTCCACTTGGTCCCACTTAGTCCCAATTTTTCCAAGTTTTCCCCACCCGTTTCCACTTGGTCCCACTTAGTCACAATTTTTCCCAGTTTCCCCCACCCGTTTCCACTTGGTCCAACTTAGTCCCAATTTTTCCCAGTTTTCCCCACCCGTTTCCACTTGGTCCCACTTAGTCCCAATTTTTCCAAGTTTTCCCCACCCGTTTCCACTTGGTCCCACTTAGTCCCAGTTTTTCCCAGTTTTCCCCACCTGTTTCCACTTGGTCCCACTTGGTCCCAATTTTTCCCAGTTTTCCCCACCTGTTTCAACTTGGTCCCACTTAGTCCCAATTTTTCCCAGTTTTCCCCACCTGTTTCCACTTGGTCCCACTTAGTCCCAATTTTTCCCAGTTTTCCCCACCTGTTTCCACTTGCTCCCACTTAGTCCCAATTTTTCCCAGCTTTCCCCACCTGTTTCCACTTGGTCCCACTTAGTCCCAATTTCTCCCAATTTTCCCCACCCGTTTCCACTTGGTCCCACTTAGTCCCAATTTTTCCCAGTTTTCCCCACCTGTTTCCACTTGGTCCCACTTAGTCCCAATTTTTCCCAGCTTTCCCCACCTGTTTCAACTTGGTCCCACTTAGTCCCAATTTCTTCCAATTTTCCCCACCAGTTTCCACTTGGTCCCACTTAGTCCCAATTTTTCCCAGCTTTCCCCACCTGTTTCCACTTGGTCCCACTTAGTCCCAATTTTCACCAGTTTTCCCCACCTGTTTCCACTTGGTCCCACTTAGTCCCAATTTGTTTTCAGTTTTCCCCACCAGTTTCCACTTGGTCCCACTTAGTCCCAATTTTTCCCAGCTTTCCCCACCTGTTTCCACTTGGTCCCACTTGGTCCCAATTTTCCCCAGCTTTCCCCACCTGTTTCCACTTGGTCCCACTTAGTCCCAATTTTTCCCAGTTTTCCCCACCTGTTTCCACTTGGTCCAACTTAGTCCCAATTTTTCCCAGTTTTCCCCACCCGTTTCCACTTGGTCCAATTTAGTCCCAATTTTTCCCAGTTTTCCGACGTGTTTCCACTTGGTCCCACTTAGTCCCAATTTTCCCCAGTTTTCCCCACCTGTTTCCACTTGGTCCCACTTAGTCCCAATTTTTCCCACGTTTCCCCACCTGTTTCCACTTGGTCCCACTTGGTCCCAATTTTTCCCAGTTTTCCCCACCTGTTTCCACTTGGTCCCACTTAGTCCCAATTTTTCCCAGCTTTCCCCACCTGTTTCCACTTGGTCCCACTTAGTCCCAATTTTCCCAAGTTTTCCCCACCTGTTTCCACTTGGTCCCACTCAGTCCCAATTTTTCCCAGTTTTCCCCACCTGTTTCCACTTGGTCCGACTCATTCCCAATTTTTCCCAGTTTTCCCCACCTGTTTCCACTTGGTCCCACTTAGTCCCAATTTCCCCCAGTTTTCCCCACCTGTTTCCACTTGGTCCCACTTAGTCCCAATTTTTCCCACGTTTCCCCACCTGTTTCCACTTGGTCCCACTTGGTCCCAATTTTTCCCAGTTTTCCCCACCTGTTTCCACTTGGTCCCACTTAGTCCCAATTTTTCCCAGCTTTCCCCACCTGTTTCCACTTGGTCCCACTTAGTTCCAATTTCTCCCAATTTTCCCCACCCGTTTCCACTTGGTCCCACTTAGTCCCAATTTTTCCCAGGTTTCCCCACCTGTTTCCACTTGGTCCCACTTGGGCCCAATTTTCCCCAGTTTTCCCCACTTGTTTTCACTTGGTCCCACTTAGTCCCAATTTTTCCCAGTTTTCCCCACCTGTTTCCACTTGGTCCCACTTAGTCCCAATTTTCCCCAGTTTTCCCCACCTGTTTCCACTTGGTCCCACTTGGTCCCAATTGTCCCCACTTTTCCCCACCTGTTTCCACTTGGTCCCACTTAGTCCCAATTTTTCTCAGCTTTCCCCACCTGTTTCCATTTGGTCCCACTTCGTCCCAATTTCCCCACGTTTTCCCCGCCTGTTTCCACTTGGTCCAACTTAGTCCCAATTTTTCCAAGTTTTCCCCACCCGTTTCCACTTGGTCCCACTTAGTCCCATTTTTTCCCAGTTTTCCCCACCTGTTTCCACTTGGTCCCACTTAGTCCCAATTTTCCTCAGTTTTCCCCACCTGTTTCCACTTGGTCCCACTTAGTCCCAATTTTCCCCAGTTTTCCCCACCTGTTTCCACTTGGTCCCACTTAGTCCCAATTTTTCCCAGTTTTCCCCACCTGTTTCCACTTGGTCCCACTTAGTCCCAATTTTTCCCAGCTTTCCCCACCTGTTTCCACGTGGTCCCACTTAGTCCTAATTTTCCCCAATTTTCCCCACCTGTTTCCACTTGGTCCCACTTAGTCCCAATTTTCCCAAGTTTTCCCCACCTGTTTCCACTTGGTCCCACTCAGTCCCAATTTTTCCCAGTTTTCGCCACCTGTTTCCACTTGGTCCGACTCATTCCCAATTTTCCCCAGTTTTCCCCACCTGTTTCCACTTGGTCCCACTTAGTCCCAATTTTTCCCAGTTTTCCCCACCTGTTTCCACTTGGTCCAAGGTAGTCCCAATTTTTCCCACTTTTCCCCACCTGTTTCCACTTGGTCCCACTTAGTCCCAAATTTTCCCAGTTTTCCCCACCTGTTTCCACTTGGTCCCACTTAGTCCCAATTTTTTTCAGCTTTCCCCACCTGTTTCCACTTGGTGCCACTTAGTCCCAATTTTTCCCAGTTTTCCCACCTGTTTCCACCTGGTCCCACTTGGTCCCAATTTTTCCCAGTTTTCCCCACCTGTTTCCACTTGGTCCCACTTGTCCCAATTTCTCCTAGTTTCCCCCCCCTGTTTCCACTTGGTCCAACTTAGTCCCAATTTTCCCTAGTTTTCCCCACCTATTTCCACTTGGTCCCACTTAGTCCCAATTTTTCCCAGTTTTCCCCACCTGTTTCCACTTGGTCCCACTCAGTCCCAATTTCCCCAAGTTTTCCCCACCTGTCTCCACTTGGTCCAACTTAGTCCCAATTTTTCCAAGTTTTCCCCACCCGTTTCCACTTGGTCCCACTTAGTCCCAATTTTTCCCAGTTTTCCCCACCTGTTCCCACTTGGTCCCACTTAGTCCCAATTTTCCTCAGTTTTCCCCACATGTTTACACTTGGTCCCACTTAGTCCCAATTTTTCCCAGCTTTCCCCACCTGTTTCCACGTGGTCCCACTTAGTCCCAATTTTCCCCAATTTTCCCCACCTGTTTCCACTTGGTCCCACTTAGTCCCAATTCTCCCCAGTTTTCCCCACCTGTTTCCACTTGGTCCCACTCAGTCCCAATTTTCCCCAGTTTTCCCCACCTGTTTCCACTTGGTCCCACTCATTCCCTATTTTTTGCAGTTTTCCCCACCTGTTTCCACTTGGTCCCACTTAGTCCCAATTTGCTCCAGCTTTCCCCACCTGTTTCCACTTGGTCCCACTTAGTCCCAATTTTTCCCAGTTTTCCCCACCTGTTTCCACTTGGTCCCACTCAGCCCCAATTTTTCCCAGTTTCCCCACCTGTTTCCACTTGGTCCCACTTAGTCCCAATTTTTGCCAGTTTTCCCACCTGTTTCCACCTGGTCCCACTTGGTCCCAATTTTTCCCAGTTTTCCCCACCTGTTTCCACCTGGTCCCACTTGTCCCAATTTTTCCTAGTTCCCCCCCCCCTCTTTCCACTTGGTCCAACTTAGTCCCAATTTTCCCCAGTTTTCCCCACCTATTTCCACTTGGTCCCACTTAGTCCCAATTTTTTCCCAGTTTTCCCCACCTGTTTCGACTTGGTCCCACTTGGTCCCAATTTTTCCTAGTTTGCCACCTGTTTCCACTTGGTCCCACATAGTCCCTATTTCCCCCAATTTTCCCCACGTGTTTCCACTTGGTCCAAGTTAGTCCCAATTTTTCCCAGTTTTCCCCACCTGTTTCCACTTGGTCCCACTTAGTCCCCGTTTTCCCCAGTTTTCCCCACCTGTTTCGACTTGGTCCCACTTAGTCCCAATTTTCCCCAGTTTTCCCGACCTATTTCCACTTGGTCCCACTTAGTCCCAATTTTCCCAGTTTTCCCACCTGTTTGCAGTTGGTCCCACGTAGTCCCAATTTTTCCCAGGTTTCCCCACCCGTTTCCACTTGGTCCCACTTAGTCCCATTTTTTCCCAGGTTTCCCCACCCGTTTCCACTTGGTCCCACTTAGTTGCAATTTTTCCCAGGTTTCCCCACCTGTTTCCACTTGGTCCCACTTGGTCCCAATTTTTCCCAGTTTTCCCCACCTGCTTCCACTTGGTCCCACCTAGTCCCAATTTTTCCCAGGTTTCCCCACCTGTTTCCACTTGGTCCCACTTAGTCGCAATTTCTCCCAATTTTCCCCACCCGTTTCCACTTGGTCCCACTTTGTGCCAATTTTTCTTAGTTTTCCCCACCTGTCTCCACTTGGTCCCAATTTTCCCCAGCTTTCCCCACCTGTTTCCACTTGGTCCAACTTAGTCCCAATTTTCCCAGTTTTCCCCACCTGTTTCCACTTGGTCCCACTTGGTCCCAATTTTCCCCAGCTTTCCCCACCTGTTTCCACTTCGCCCCACTTAGTCCCAACTTTGCCCATTTTTCCCACTGTTTCCACTGGTCCCACTTCGTCCCAATTTTCCCCAGCTTTCCCCACCTGTTTCCACTTGGTCCAACTTAGTCCCAGTTTTTCCTAGCTTTCCCCACCTGTTTCCACTTGGTCCAACTTAGTCCCAATTTTCCCCAGTTTTGCCCACCTGTTGCCACTTGGCCGAACTTAGTCCCAATTTTCCTCAGTTTTCCCACATGTTTTCCACTTGGTCCCACTTAGTCCCAATTTTTCCCAGTTTTTCCCCACCTGTTTCCACTTGGTCCCACTTAGTCCCAATTTTTCCCAGTCTTCCCCATCTGTTTCCACTTGGTCCCACTTAGTCCCCGTTTTTGCCAGTTTTCCCCACCTATTTCCACTTGGTCCCACTTAGTCCCAATTTTTCCCAGTTTTCCCCACCTGTTTCGACTTGGTCCCACTTTGTCCCAATTTTTCCTAGTTTGCCCCACTTGTTTCTACTTGGTCCCACATAGTCCCGATTTCCCCCAATTTTCCCCACCTGTTTCCACTTGGTCCCACTTAGTCCCAATTTTTCCCAGTTTTCCCCACCTGTTCCCACTTGGTCCCACTTAGTCCCAATTTTCCCTAGTTTTCCCCACCCGTTTCCACTTGGTCCCACTTAGTCCCAATATTTCCCAGTTTTCCCCACCTGTTTCCACTTGATGCCACTTAGTCCCAATTTTTCCCAGTTTTCCCCAGTTTTCCCCACTTGGTCCCACTTAGTCCCCGTTTTCCCCAGTTTTCCCCACCTGTTTCCACTTGGTCCCACTTAGTCCCAATTTTCCCCAGTTTTCCCCACCCGTTTCCACTTGGTCCCACTTAGTCCCAATTTTCCTCAGTTTTCCCCACCTGTTTCCACTTGGTCCCACTTGGTCCCAATTTTCCCAGTTTTCCCCACCTGTTTCCACTTGGTCCCACTTAGTCCCAATTTTTCCCAGTTTCCCCACTTGTTTCCACTTGGTCCCACTTGTCCCAATTTTTTCCTAGTTTTCCCCCCCTGTTTCTACTTGGTCCAACTTAGTCACAATTTTTCCCAGGTATCCCCACCCGTGTCCACTTGGTCCCACTTGGCCCCAAATTTTTCCCACTTTTCCCCACCCGTTTCCACTTCGCCCCACTTAGTCCCAATTTTTCCCAGTTTTCCCCACCTGTTTCCACTTGGTCCCACTTAGTCCCAATTTTTCCCAGTTTTCCCCACCTGTTTCCACTTGGTCCCACTTAGTCCCAATTTTCCTAGTTTTCCCCACCTGTTTCCACTTGGTCCCACTTACTCCCATTTTCCCTAGTTTTCCCCACCCGTTTCCACTTGGTCCCACTTAGTCCCAAGTTTTCCCAGTTTTGACCACCTGTTTCCACTTGGTCCCACTTAGTCCCAATTTTTCCCAGTTTTCCCCCACCTGTTTCCACTTGGTGCCACTTAGTCCCAATTTTTCCCAGTTTTCCCCACCTGTTTCCACTTGGTCCCACTTAGTCCCCGTTTTTCCCAGTTTTCCCCACCTGTTTCCACTGGTCCCACTTAGTCCCAATTTTCCCTACTTGTCCCCACCCGTTTCCACTTGGTCCCACTTAGTCCCAATTTTTCCCAGTTTTCCCCGCCTGTTTCCACTTGGTGCCACTTAGTCCAATTTTTCCCAGTTTTCCCCACCTGTTTCCAACTTGGTCCCACTTAGTCCCGTTTTCCCAGTTTTCCCCACCTGTTTCCACTTGGTCCCACTTAGTCCCAATTTTTCCCAGTTTCCCCACCTGTTTCGACTTGGTCCCACTTGTCCAATTTTTTCCTAGTTTTCCCCCCTGTATCCACTTGGTCCAACTTAGTCACAATTTTTCCCAGGTTTCCCCACCTGTTTCCACTTGGTCCCACTTGGTCCCAAATTTTTCCCACTTTTCCCCACCCGTTTCCACTTCGCCCCACTTAGTCCCAATTTTTCCCAGTTTTCCCCACCTGTTTCCACTTGGTCCCACTTGGTCCCAATTTTCCCCAGCTTTCCCCACCTGTTTCCACTTGGTCCAACTTAGTCCCAATTTTTCCCAGTTTTTCCCCACCTGTTTCCACTTGGTCCCACTTAGTCCCAATTTTTCCCAGTTTTCCCCACCTGTTTCCACTTGGTCGGCTTAGTCCCATTTTCCCTAGTTTTGCCCACCTGTTTCCACTTGGTCCCACTTAGTCCCAATTTTTCCCAGTTTTCCCCACCCGTTTCCACTTGGTCCCACTTAGTCCCAATTTTCCCTAGTTTTGCCCACGTGTTTCCACTTGGTCCCACTTAGTCCCAATTTTTCCCAGTTTTCCCCACCTGTTTCCACTTGGTCCCACTTGGTCCCAATTTTCCCAGTTTTCCCCACCTGTTTCCACTTGGTCCCACTTAGTCCCAGTTTTTCCCAGTTTTCCCACCTGTTTCCACTTGGTCCCACTTGGTCCCAATTTTTCCCACTTTTCCCCACCTGTTTCCACTTCGCCCCACGTAGTCCCAATTTTTCCCAGTTTTCCCCACCTGTTTCCACTTGGTCCCACTTGGTCCCAATTTTCCCCAGCTTTCCCCACCTGTTTCCACTTGGTCCAACTTAGTCCCAATTTTTCCCAGTTTTCCCCACCTGTTTCCACTTGGTCCAACTTAGTCCCAATTTTTCCAAGTTTTCCCCACCCGTTTCTACTTGGTCCCACTTAGTCCCAATTTTCCCAGTTTTCCCCACCTGTTTCCACTTGGTCCCACTCAGTCCCAATTTTTCCCAGTTTTCCCCACCTGTTTCCACTTGGTCCCACTTAGTCCCAATTTTTCCCTGTTTTCCCCACCTGTTTCGACTTGGTCCCACTTAGTCCCAATTTTTCCCAGTTTTCCCACCTGTTTCCACCTGGTCCCACTTGGTCCCAATTTTTCCCAGTTTTCCCCACCTGTTTCCACTTGGTCCCACTTAGTCCCAATTTTTCCTAGTTCCCCCCCCCTGTTTCCACTTGGTCCCACTCAGTCCCAATTTTTCCCAGTTTTCCCCACCTGTTTCCACTTGGTCCCACTTAGTCCCAATTTTTCCCAGGTTTCCCACCTGTTTCCACCTGGTCCCACTTGGTCCCAATTCTTCCCAGTTTTCCCAACTGTTTCCACTTGGTCCCACTTAGTCCCAATTTTCCCCAGTTTTCCCCACCTGTTTCCACTTGGTCCCACTCAGTCCCAATTTTTCCTAGTTTCCCCCACCTGTTTCCACTTGGTCCCACTTAGTCCCAATTTTCCTCAGTTTTCCCACGTGTTTCCACTTGGTCCCACTTGGTCCCAATTTTCCCAGTTTTCCCCACCTGTTTCCACTTGGTCCCACTTAGTCCCAATTTTCCCAAGTTTTCCCACCTGTTTCCACCTGGTCCCACTTGGTCCCAATTTATCCCACTTTTCCCCACCTGTTTCCACTTCGCCCCACTTAGTCCCAATTTTTCCCAGTTTTCCCCACCTGTTTCCACTTGGTCCCACTTGGTCCCAATTTTCCCCAGCTTTCCCCTACCTGTTTCCACTTGGTCCCACTTAGTCCCAATTTTTCCCAGCTTTCCCACCTGTTTCCACTTGGTCCAACTTAGTCCCAATTTTTCCCAGTTTTCCCCACCTGTTTCCACTTGGTCCAACTTAGTCCCAATTTTTCCAAGTTTTCCCCACCCGTTTCCACTTGGTCCCACTTAGTCTCTATTTTCCCAGTTTTCCCCACCTGTTTCCACTTGGTCCCACTCAGTCCCAATTTTTCCCAGTTTTCCCCACCTGTTTCCACTTGGTCCCACTTAGTCCCAATTTTTCCCAGTTTTCCCCACCTGTTTCGACTTGGTCCACTTAGTCCCAATTTTTCCCAGTTTTCCCACCTGTTTCCACCTGGTCCCACTTGGTCCCAATTTTTCCCAGTTTTCCCCACCTGTTTCCACTTGGTCCCACTTGTCCCAATTTTTCCTAGTTCCCCCCCCCCTGTTTCCACTTGGTCCCACTCAGTCCCAATTTTTCCCAGTTTTCCCACCTGTTTCCACTTGGTCCCACTTAGTCCCAATTTTTCCCAGTTTTTCTCACCTGTTTCCACTTGGTCCCACTCAGTCCCAATTTTTCCCTGTTTTCCCCACCTGTTTCCACTTGGTCCCACTAAGTCCCAATTTTTCCCAGTTTTCCCCACCTGTTTCCACTTGGTCCCACTTAGTCCCAATTTTCCTCAGTTTTCCCAACGTGTTTCCACTTGGTCCCACTTGGTCCCAATTTTCCCAGTTTTCCCCACCTGTTTCCACTTGGTCCCACTTAGTCCCAGTTTTTCCCAGTTTTCCCACCTGTTTCCACCTGGTCCCACTTGGTCCCAATTTTTCCCACTTTTCCCCACCTGTTTCCACTTCGCCCCACTTAGTCCCAATTTTTCCCAGTTTTCCCCACCTGTTTCCACTTGGTCCCACTTGGTCCCAATTTTCCCCAGCTTTCCCCACCTGTTTCCACTTGGTCCAACTTAGTCCCAATTTTTCCCAGTTTTCCCCACCTGTTTCCACTTGGTCCCACTTAGTCCCAATTTTTCCCAGTTTTCCCCACCTGTTTCCACTTGGTCCCACTTAGTCGCAATTTTTCCCTGTTTTCCCCACCTGTTTCGACTTGGTCCCACTTAGTCCCAATTTTTCCCAGTTTTCCCACCTGTTTCCACCTGGTCCCACTTGGGCCCAATTTTTCCCAGTTTTCCCCACCTGTTTCCACTTGGTCCCACTTAGTCCCAATTTTCCTCAGTTTTCCCCACGTGTTTCCACTTGGTCCAACTTAGTCCCAATTTTTCCCAGTTTTCCCCACCTGTTTCCACTTGGTCCACCTTAGTCCCAATTTTTCCAAGTTTTCCCCACCCGTTTCCACTTGGTCCCACTTAGTCCCAATTTTCCCAGTTTTCCCCACGTGTTTCCACTTGGTCCCACTCAGTCCCAATTTTTCCCAGTTTTCCCCACCTGTTTCCACTTGGTCCCACTTAGTCGCAATTTTTCCCTGTTTTCCCCACCTGTTTCAACTTGGTCCCACTTAGTCCCAATTTTTCCCAGTTTTCCCCACCTGTTTCCACCTGGTCCCACTTGGCCCAATTTTTCCCAGTTTTCCCCACCTGTTTCCACTTGGTCCCACTTAGTCCCAATTTTCCTCAGTTTTCCCCACGTGTTTCCACTTGGTCCAACTTAGTCCCAATTTTTCCCAGTTTTCCCCACCTGTTTCCACTTGGTCCACCTAAGTCCCAATTTTTCCAAGTTTTCCCCACCCGTTTCCACTTGGTCCCACTTAGTCCCAATTTTCCCAGTTTTCCCCACCTGTTTCCACTTGGTCCCACTCAGTCCCAATTTTTCCCAGTTTTCCCCACCTGTTTCCACTTGGTCCCACTTAGTCGCAATTTTTCCCAATTTTCCCACCTGTTTCCACCTGGTCCCACTTGGGCCCAGTTTTTCCCAGTTTTCCCCACCTGTTTCCACTTGGTCCCACTTAGTCCCAATTTTCCTCAGTTTTCCCCACGTGTTTCCACTTGGTCCCACTTGATCCCAATTTTCCCAGTTTTCCCCACCTGTTTCCACTTGGTCCCACTTAGTCCCAGTTTTTCCAAGTTTTCCCACCTTTTTCCACCTGGTCCCACTTGGTCCCAATTTTTCCCACTTTTCCCCTCCTGTTTCCACTTCGCCCCACTTAGTCCCAATTTTTCCAAGTTTTCCCCACCTGTTTCCACTTGGTCCCACTTGGTCCCAATTTTACCCAGCTTTCCCCACCTGTTTCCACTTGGTCCAACTTAGTCCCAATTTTTCCCAGTTTTCCCCACCTGTTTCCACTTGGTCCAACTGAGTCCCAATTTTTCCAAGTTTTCCCCACCGGTTTCCACTTGGTCCCACTTAGTCCCAATTTTCCCAGTTTTCCCCACCTGTTTCCACTTGGTCCCACTTAGTCCCAATTTTTCCCTGTTTTCCCCACTTGTTTCGACTTGGTCCCACTTAGTCCCAATTTTTCCCAGTTTTCCCACCTGTTTCCACCTGGTTCCACTTGGTCCCAATTTTTCCTAGTTTTCCCCACCTGTTTCCACTTGGTCCCACTTGTCCCAATTTTTCCTAGTTTCCCCCCCCCTGCTTTCACTTGGTCCCACTCAGTCCCAATTTTTGCCAGTTTTCCCCACCTGTTTCCACTTGGTCCCCGTTAGTCCCAATTTTTCCCAGTTTTCCCACCTGTTTCCACCTGGTCCCACTTGGCCCCAATTTTCGCCAGTTTTCCCCACCTGTTTCCACCTGGTCCCACTTGGCCCCAATTTTTCCCAGTTTTCCCCACCTGTTTCCACTTGGTCCCACTCAGTCCCAATTTTTCCCAGTTTTCCCCACCTGTTTCCACTTGGTCCCACTTAGTCCCAATTTTTCCCAGTTTTCCCCACCTGTTTCCACTTGGTCCCACTTAGTCCCAATTTTCCTCAGTTTTCCCCACGTGTTTCCACTTGGTCCCACTTGGTCCCAATTTTCCCAGTTTTCCCCACCTGTTTCCACTTGGTCCCACTTAGTCCCAGTTTTTCCCAGTTTTCCCACCTGTTTCCACCTGGTCCCACTTGGTCCCAATTTTTCCCACTTTTCCCCACCTGTTTCCACTTCGCCCCACTTAGTCCCAATTTTTCCCAGTTTTCCCCACCTGTTTCCACTTGGTCCCACTTGGTCCCAATTTTCCCCAGCTTTCCCCACCTGTTTCCACTTGGTCCAACTTAGTCCCAATTTTTCCCAGTTTTCCCCACCTGTTTCCACTTGGTCCAACTTAGTCCCAATTTTTCCCAGTTTTCCCCACCTGTTTCCACTTGGTCCACCTTAGTCCCAATTTTTCCAAGTTTCGCCCACCCGTTTCCACTTGGTCCAACTTAGTCCCAATTTTCCCAGTTTTCCCCACCTGTTTCCACTTGGTCCCACTCAGTCCCAATTTTTCCCAGTTTTCCCCACCTGTTTCTACTTGGTCCCACTTAGTCCCAATTTTTCCTTGTTTTCCCCACCCTGTTTCGACTTGGTCCCACTTAGTCCCAATTTTTCCCAGTTTTCCCACCTGTTTCCACCTGGTCCCACTTGGGCCCAATTTTTCCCAGTTTTCCCCACCTGTTTCCACTTGGTCCCACTTGTCCCAATTTTTCCTAGTTTCCCCCCCCCCCTGTTTCCACTTGGTCACACTCAGTCCCAATTTTCGCCACTTTTCCCCACCTGTTTCCAACTGGTCCCACTTGGTCCCAATTTTTCCCAGTTTTCGCCACCTGTTTCCACTTGGTCCCACTTAGTCCCAATTTTTCCCAGTTTTCCCCACCTGTTTCCACTTGGTCCCACTTGGTCCCAATTTTTCCCAGTTTTCGCCACCTGTTTCCACTTGGTCCCACTTAGTCCCAATTTTTCCCAGTTTTCCCCAACTGTTTCCACTTGGTCCCACTTAGTCCCGGTTTTCCCAGTTTTCCCACCTGTTTCCACCTGGTCCCACTTGGTCCCAATTTTCCCCAGTTTCCCCCACCTGTTTCCACTTGGTCCCACTTGTCCCAATTTTTCCTAGTTTCCCCCCCTGTTTTTCACTTGGTCCAACTTAGTCCCAATTTCCCCCAGTTTTCCCCACCTATTTCCACTTGGTCCCACTTAGTCCCAATGTTTCCCAGTTTTCCCCACCTGTTTCCACTTGGTCCCACTTAGTCCCCGTTTTTCCCAGTTTTCCCCACCTGTTCCACTTGGTCCCACTTAGTCCCAATTTTCCCCAGTTTTCCCCAACTGTTTCCACTTGGCCCCACTTAGTCCCAATTTTTCCCAGTTTTCTCCACCTGTTTGCACTTGGTCCCACTTAGTCCCAATTTTTCCCAGGTTTCCCCACCTGTTTCGACTTGGTCCCACTTGGTCCCAATTTCTCCCAATTTTCCCCACCCGTTTCCACTTGGTCCCACTTAGTCCCAATTTTCCCCAGTTTTCCCCACCTGTTTCCACTTGGTCCCACTTAGTCCCAATTTTTCCCATTTTTCCCCACCCGTTTCCACTTGGTCCCACTTGGTCCCAATTTATCCCAGTTTTCCCCACCTGTTTCCACTTGGTCCCACTTAGTCCCGATTTTTCCCAGTTTTCCCACCTGTTTCCACCTGGTCCCACTTGGTCCCAATTTTCCCCAGTTTTCCCCACCTGTTTCCACTTGGTCCCACTTGTCCCAATTTTTCCTAGTTTCCCCCCCCTGTTTGCACTTGGTCCAACTTAGTCCCAATTTCCCCCAGTTTTCCCCACCTATTTCCACTTGGTCCCACTTAGTCCCAATTTTTCCCAGTTTTCCCCACCTCTTTCGACTTGGTCCCACTTTGTCCAAATTTTTCCTAGTTTGCCCCACCTGTTTCCACTTGGTCCCACATAGTCCCGATTTCCCCCAAATTTCCCCACCTGTTTCCACTTGGTCCAAGTTAGTCCCAATTTTTGCCAGTTTTGACCACCTGTTTCCACTTGGTCCCACTTAGTCCCGATTTTTCCCAGTTTTCCCCACCTGTTTCCACTTGGTCCCACTTGGTCCCAATTTTTCCCAGTTTTCCCCACCTGTTTCCACTTGGTCCCACTTAGTCCCCGTTTTTCCCAGTTTTCCCCACCTGTTTCCACTTGGTCCCACTTAGTCCCAAATTTTCCCAGTTTTCCCCACCTGTTTCCACTTGGTCCCACTTAGTCCCAATTTTCCCCAGTTTTCTCCACCTGTTTGCACTTGGTCACACTTAGTCCCAATTTTTCCCAGGTTTCCCCACCTGTTTCGACTTGGTCCCACTTGGTCCCAATTTTTCCCAGTTTTCCCCACGTGTTTCCACTTGGTCCCACTTAGTCCCAATTTTTCCCAGTTTTCCCCACCTGTTTCCACTTGGTCCCACTTAGTCCCAATTTTTCCCAGGTTTCCCCACCTGTTTCCACTTGGTCCCACCTAGTCCCAATTTCTCCCAATTTTCCCCACCCGTTTCCACTTGGTCCCACTTAGTCCCAATTTTCCCCAGTTTTCCCCACCTGTTTCCACTTGGTCCCACTTAGTCCCAATTTTTCCCAGTTTTCCCCACCTGTTTCCACTTGGTCCCACTTGGTCCCAATTTTCCCCAATTTTCCCCACCTGTTTCCACTTCGCCCCACTTAGTCCCAATTTTTCCCAGTTTTCCCCACCTGTTTCCACTTGGTCCAACTTAGTCCCACTTTTTCCCAGCTTTCCCCACCCGTTTCCACTTGGTCCCACTTAGTCCCAATTTTTCCCAGTTTTCCCCACCTGTTTCCACTTCGCCCCACTTAGTCCTAATTTTTCCCAGTTTTCCCCACCTGTTTCCACCTGGTCCAACTTAGTCCCAATTTTTCCAAGTTCTCCCCACCCGTTTCCACTTGGTCCCACTTAGTCCCAATTTTTCCCAGTTTTCCCCACCTGTTTCCACTTGGTCCCACTTAGTCCCAATTTTTCCCAGTTTTCCCCAGCTGTTTCCACTTGGTCCCACTTAGTCCCAATTTTTCCCGGGTTTCCCCACCTGTTTCCACTCGGTCCCACTTGGTCCCAATTTTTCCCACTTTTCCCCACCCGTTTCCACTTCGCCCCACTTAGTCCCAATTTTTCCCAGTTTTCCCCACCTGTTTCCACTTGGTCCCACTTGGTCCCAATTTTCCCCAGTTTTCCCCACCTGTTTCCACTTGGTCCAACTTAGTCCCAATTTTTCCCAGTTTTCCCCACCTGTTTCCACTTGGTCCAACTTAGTCCCAATTTTTCCCAGTTTTCCCCACATGTTTCAACTGGTCCCACTCAGTCCCAATTTTTCCCAGTTTTCCCACCTGTTTCCACCTGGTCCCACTTGTCGCAATTTTTCCTAGTTTCCCCCCCCTGTTTCCACTTGGTCCCACTCAGTCACAATTTTTCCCAGTTTTCCCCACCTGTTTCCACTTGGTCCCACTTAGTCCCAATTTTTCCCAGTTTTCCCACCTGTTTCCACCTGGTCCCACTTGGTCCCAATTTTTCCCACGTTTCCCCACCTGTTTCCACTTGGTCCACCTCAGTCCCAATTTTTCCCAGTTTTCCCGACCTGTTTCCACTTGGTCCCACTTGGTCCCAATTTTCCCCAGCTTTCCCCACCTGTTTCCACTTGGTCTAACTTAGTCCCAATTTTTCCCAGTTTTCCCCACCTGTTTTCACTTGGTCCAACTTAGTCCCAATTTTTCCCAGTTTTCCCCACCTGTTTCCACTTGGTCCAACTTGGTCCCACTTTTTCCCAGCTTTCCCCACGCGTTTCCACTTGGTCCCACTTAGTCCCAATTTTTCCCAGTTTTCCCCACCTGTTTCCACCTGGTCCAACTTAGTCCCAATTTTTCCAAGTTTTCCCCACCCGTTTCCACTTGGTCCCACTTAGTCCCAATTTTTCCCAGTTTTCCCCACCTGTTTCCACTTGGTCCCACTTAGTCCCAATTTTTCCCAGTTTTCCCCACCTGTTTCCACTTGGTCCCACTTAGTCCCAATTTTTCCCGGGTTTCCCCACCTGTTTCCACTCGGTCCCACTTGGTCCCAATTTTTCCCACTTTTCCCCACCCGTTTCCACTTCGCCCCACTTAGTCCCAATTTTTCCCAGTTTTCCCCACATGTTTCCACTTGGTCCCACTTGGTCCCAATTTTCCCCAGCTTTCCCCCACCTGTTTCCACTTGGTCCAACTTAGTCCCAATTTTCCCCAGCTTTCCCCACCTGTTTCCACTTGGTCCAACTTAGTCCCAATTTTTCCCAGTTTTTCCCACCTGTTTCCACTTGGTCCAACTTAGTCCCAATTTTTCCCAGTTTTCCCCACATGTTTCAACTGGTCCCACTCAGTCCCAATTTTTCCCAGTTTTCCCACCTGTTTCCACCTGGTCCCACTTGGTCCCAATTTTTCCCAGTTTTCCCCAACTGTTTCCACTTGGTCCCATTTGTCCCAATTTTTCCTAGTTTTCCCCCCCTGTTTCCACTTGGTCCCACTTAGTCCCAATTTTTCCCAGTTTTCCCACCTGTTTCCACCTGGTCCCACTTGGTCCCAATTTTTCCCACTTTTCCCCACCTGTTTCCACTTGGTCCCACTTAGTCCCAATTTTTCCCATTTTTCCCAACCTGTTTCCACTTGGTCCCACTCAGTCCCAATTTTTCCCAGTTTTCCCCACCTGTTTCCACTTGGTCCCACTTAGTCCCAATTTTTCCCAGTTTTCCCCACCTGTTTCCAGTTGGTCCAACTTAGTCCCAATTTTTCCCAGTTTTCCCACCTGTTTCCACCTGGTCCCACTTGGTCCCAATTTTTCCCAGTTTTCCCCACCTGTTTCCACTTGGTCCCACTTGTCCCAATTTTTCCTAGTTTTCCCCCCCTGTTTCCACTTGGTCCAACTTAGTTCCAATTTTCGCCAGTTTTCCCCACCTATTTCCACTTGGTCCCACTTAGTCCCAATTTTCCCCAGTTTTCCCCACCTCTTTCGACTTGGTCCCACTTTGTCCCAATTTTTCCTAGTTTGACCCACCTGTTTCCACTTGGTCCCACATAGTCCCAATTTCCCCCAATTTTCCCCACCTGTTTCCACTTGGTCCAAGTTAGTCCCAATTTTTGCCAGTTTTGACCACCTGTTTCCACTTGGTCCCACTTAGTCCCAATTTTTCCCAGTTTTCCCCACCTGTTTCCACTTGGTCCCACTTAGTCCCCGTTTTTCCCAGTTTTCCCCACCTGTTTACACTTGGTCCCACTTAGTCCCAATTTTCCCCAGTTTTTCCCACCCGTTTCCACTTGGTCCCACTTAGTCCCAATTTTTCCCAGTTTTCCCCACCTTTTTGCCCTTGGTCCCAGGTAGTCCCAATTTTTCCCAGGTTTCCCCACCTGCTTCCACTTGGTCCCACTTGGTCCCAATTTTTCCCAGTTTTCCCCACCTGTTTCCACTTGGTCCCACTTAGTCCCATTTTTTCCCAGTTTTCCCCACCTGTTTCCACTTGGTCCACCTTAGTCCCAATTTTTCCAAGTTTTCCCCACCCGTTTCCACTTGGTCCCACTTAGTCCCAATTTTCCCAATTTTCCCCACCTGTTTCCACTTGGTCCCACTCAGTCCCAATTTTTCCCAGTTTTCCCCACCTGTTT
Source organism: Eutreptiella sp. 'Long Island Sound 2002' (assembly GCA_964036045.1). Taxonomy (NCBI): domain Eukaryota; phylum Euglenozoa; class Euglenophyceae; order Eutreptiales; family Eutreptiaceae; genus Eutreptiella; species Eutreptiella sp. 'Long Island Sound 2002'. Next base: position 159,472,025 of record OZ038378.1, read on the forward strand.
CCACTGGGTCCCACTTGATCCCAATTTTTCCCTGTTTTCCCCACCTGTTTCGACTTGGTCCCACTTAGTCCCAATTTTTCCCAGTTTTCCCACCTGTTTCCATCTGGTCCCACTTGGGCCCAATTTTTCCCAGTTTTCCCCACCTGTTTCCACTTGGTCCCACTTGTCCCAAGTTTTCCTAGTTTCCCCCCCCCCTGTTTCCACTTGGTCCCACTCAGTCCCAATTTTTCCCACTTTTCCCCACCTGTTTCCACCTGGTCCCACTTGGTCCCAATTTTTCCCAGTTTTCGCCACCTGTTTCCACTTGGTCCCACTTAGTCCCAATTTTTCCCAGTTTTCCCCACCTGTTTCCACTTGGTCCCACTCAGTCCCAATTTATCCCAGTTTTCCCCACTTGTTTCCACTTGGTCCCACTTAGTCCCGATTTTTCCCAGTTTTCCCACCTGTTTCCACCTGGTCCCACTTGGTCCCAATTTTCCCCAGTTTTCCCCACCTGTTTCCACTTGGTCCCACTTGTCCCAATTTTTCCTAGTTTTCCCCCCCTGCTTGCACTTGGTCCAACTTAGTCCCAATTTCCCCCAGTCTTCCCCACCTATTTCCACTTGGTCCCACTTAGTCCCAATTTTTCCCAGTTTTCCCCACCTCTTTCGACTTGGTCCCACTTTGTCCAAATTTTTCCTAGTTTGCCCCACCTGTTTCCACTTGGTCCCACATAGTCCCGATTTCCCCCAATTTTCCCCACCGGTTTCCACTTGGTCCAAGTTAGTCCCAATGTTTGCCAATTTTGACCACCTGTTTCCACTTGGTCCCACTTAGTCCCAATTTTTCCCAGTTTTCCCCACCTGTTTCCACTTGGTCCCACTTGGTCCCAATTTTCCCCAGTTTTCCCCACCTGTTTCCACTTGGTCCCACTTAGTCCCAATTTTTCCCAGTTTTCTCCACCTGTTTGCACTTGGTCCCACTTAGTCCCAATTTTTCCCAGGTTTCCCCAGCTGTTTCGCCTTGGTCCCACTTGGTCCCAATTTTTCCCAGTTTTCCCCACGTGTTTTCACTTGGTCCCACTTAGTCCCAATTTTTCCCAGTTTTCCCCACCTGTTTCCACTTGGTCCCACTTAGTCCCAATTTTTCCCAGGTTTCCCCACCTGTTTCCACTTGGTCCCACTTAGTCCCAATTTCTCCCAATTTTCCCCACCCGTTTCCACTTGGTCCCACTTAGTCCCAATTTTCCCCAGTTTTCCCCACCTGTTTCCAGTTGGTCCCACTTAGTCCCAATTTTTCCCATTTTTCCCCACCTGTTTCCACTTCGCCCCACTTAGTCCCAATTTTTCCCAGTTTTCCCCAACTGTTTCCACTTGGTCCAACTTAGTCCCACTTTTTCCCAGCTTTCCCCACCCGTTTCCACTTGGTCCCACTTAGTCCCAATTTTTCCCAGTTTTCCCCACCTGTTTCCACTTCGCCCCACTTAGTCCCAATTTTTCCCAGTTTTCCCCACCTGTTTCCACCTGGTCCAACTTAGTCCCAATTTTTCCAAGTTCTCCCCACCCGTTTCCACTTGGTCCCACTTAGTCCCAATTTTTCCCAGTTTTCCCCACCTGTTTCCACTTGGTCCCACTTAGTCCCAATTTTTCCCAGTTTTCCCCACCTGTTTCCACTTGGTCCCACTTAGTCCCTATTCTTCCCGGGTTTCCCCACCTGTTTCCACTCGGTCCCACTTGGTCTCAATTTTTCCCACTTTTCCCCACCCGTTTCCACTTCGCCCCACTTAGTCCCAATTTTTCCCAGTTTTCCCCACCTGTTTCCACTTGGTCCCACTTGGTCCCAATTTTCCCCAGTTTTCCCCACCTGTTTCCACTAGGTCCAACTTAGTCCCAATTTTCCCCAGCTTTCCCGACCTGTTTCCACTTGGTCCAACTTAGTCCCAATTTTTCCCAGTTTTACCCACCTGTTTCCACTTGGTCCCACTTAGTCCCAATTTTTCCCAGTTTTCCCCACCTGTTTCCACTTGGTCCAACTTAGTCCCAATTTTCCCCAGCTTTCCCCACATGTTTCAACTGGTCCCACTCAGTCCCAATTTTTCCCAGTTTTCCCACCTGTTTCCACCTGGTCCCACTTGGTCCCACTTGTCGCAATTTTCCCTAGTTTTCCCCCCCTGTTTCCACTTGGTCCCACTCAGTCCCAATTTTTCCCACTTGTCCCCACCTGTTTCCACCTGGTCCCACTTGGTCCCAATTTTTCCCAGTTTTCGCCACCTGTTTCCACTTGGTCCCACTTAGTCCCAATTTTTCCCAGTTTTCCCCACCTGTTTCCACTTGGTCCCACTCAGTCCCAATTTATCCCAGTTTTCCCCACCTGTTTCCACTTGGTCCCCCTTAGTCCCGATTTTTTTTCAGTTTTCCCACCTGTTTCCACCTGGTCCCACTTGGTCCCAATTTTCCCCAGTTTTCCCCACCTGTTTCCACTTGGTCCCACTTGTCCCAATTTTTCCTAGTTTCCCCCCCCTGCTTGCACTTGGTCCAACTTAGTCCCAATTTCCCCCAGTTTTCCCCACCTCTTTCGACTTGGTCCCACTTTGTCCAAATTTTTCCTAGTTTGCCCCACCTGTTTCCACTTGGTCCCACATAGTCCCGATTTCCCCCAATTTTCCCCACCAGTTTCCACTTGGTCCAAGTTAGTCCCAATTTGTGCCAGTTTTGACCACCTGTTTCCACTTGGTCCCACTTAGTCCCAATTTTTCCCAGTTTTCCCCACCTGTTTCCACTTGGTCCCACTTGGTCCCAATTTTCCCCAGTTTTCCCCACCTGTTTCCACTTGGTCCCACTTAGTCCCAATTTTTCCCAGTTTTCTCCACCTGTTTGCACTTGGTCCCACTTAGTCCCAATTTTTCCCAGGTTTCCCCACCTGTTTCGCCTTGGTCCCACTTGGTCCCAATTTTTCCCAGTTTTCCCCACGTGTTTCCACTTGGTCCCACTTAGTCCCAATTTCCCCCAGTTTTCCCCACCTGTTTCCACTTGGTCCCACTTAGTCCCAATTTTTCCCAGGTTTCCCCACCTGTTTCCACTTGGTCCCACTTAGTCCCAATTTCTCCCAATTTTCCCCACCCGTTTCCACTTGGTCCCACTTAGTCCCAATTTTCCCCAGTTTTCCCCACCTGTTTCCACTTGGTCCCACTTAGTCCCAATTTTTCCCATTTTTCCCCACCTGTTTCCACTTGGTCCCACTTGGTCCCAATTTTCCCCAATTTTCCCCACCTGTTTCCACTTCGCCCCACTTAGTCCCAATTTTTCCCAGTTTTCCCCACCTGTTTCCACTTGGTCCCACTTAGTCCCAATTTTTCCCAGTTTTCCCCACCTGTTTCCACTTCGCCCCACTTAGTCCCAATTTTTCCCAGTTTTCCCCACCTGTTTCCACCTGGTCGAACTTAGTCCCAATTTTTCCAAGTTCTCCCCACCTGTTTCCACCTGGTCCAACTTAGTCCCAATTTTTCCCAGTTTTCCCCACCTGTTTCCACTTGGTCCCACTTAGTCCCAATTTTTCCCAGTTTTCCCCACCTGTTTCCACTTGGTCCCACTTAGTCCCAATTTTTCCCGGGTTTCCCCACCTGTTTCCACTCGGTCCCACTTGGTCCCAATTTTTCCCACTTTTCCCCACCCGTTTCCACTTCGCCCCACTTAGTCCCAAATTTTCCCAGTTTTCCCCACCTGTTTCCACTTGGTCCCACTTGGTCCCAATTTTCCCCAGTTTTCCCCACCTGTTTCCACTTGGTCCAACTTAGTCCCAATTTTCCCCAGCTTTCCCCACCTGTTTCCACTTGGTCCAACTTAGTCCCAATTTTTCCCAGTTTTCCCCACCTGTTTCCACTTGGTCCAACTTAGTCCCAATTTTTCCCAGTTTTCCCCACATGTTTCAACTGGTCCCACTCAGTCCCAATTTTTCCCAGTTTTCCCACCTGTTTCCACCTGGTCCCACTTGGTCCCACTTGTCGCAATTTTTCCTAGTTTCCCCCCCCTGTTTCCACTTGGTCCCACTCAGTCCCAATTTTTCCCAGTTTTCTCCACCTGTTTCCACTTGGTCCCACTTAGTCCCAATTTTTCCCAGTTTTCCCACCTGTTTCCACCCGGTCCCACTTGGTCCCAATTTTTCCCACTTTTCCCCACCTGTTTCCACTTGGTCCCACTCAGTCCCAATTTTTCCCAGTTTTCCCCACCTGTTTCCACTTGGTCCCACTTGGTCCCAATTTTCCCCAGCTTTCCCCACCTGTTTCCACTTGGTCTAACTTAGTCCCAATTTTTCCCAGTTTTCCCCACCTGTTTTCACTTGGTCCAACTTAGTCCCAATTTTTCCCAGTTTTCCCCACCAGTTTCCACTTGGTCCAACTTAGTCCCAATTTTTCCCAGTTTTCCCCACCCGTTTCCACTTGGTCCCACTTAGTCCCAATTTTTCCCAGTTTTCCCCATCTGTTTCCACTTGGTCCCACTTAGTCCCAATTTTTCCCAGTTTTCCCCACCTGTTTCCACTTGGTCCCACTTAGTCACAATTTTTCCCGGGTTTCCCCACCTGTTTCCACTCGGTCCCACTTGGTCCCAATTTTCCCCAGCTTTCCCCACCTGTTTCCACTTGGTCCAACTTAGTCCCAATTTTCCCCAGCTTTCCCCACCTGTTTCCACTTGGTCCAACTTAGTCCCAATTTTTCCCAGTTTTTCCCACCTGTTTCCACTTGGTCCAACTTAGTCCCAATTTTTCCCAGTTTTCCCCACCTGTTTCAACTGGTCCCACTCAGTCCCAATTTTTCCCAGTTTTCCCACCTGTTTCCACCTGGTCCCACTTGGTCCCAATTTTCCCCAGTTTTCCCCACCTGTTTCCACTTGGTCCCACTTGTCCCAATTTTTCCTAGTTTCCCCCCCCTGTTTCCACTTGGTCCCACTTAGTCCGAATTTTTCCCAGTTTTCCCACCTGTTTCCACCTGGTCCCACTTGGTCCCAATTTTTCCCACTTTTCCCCACCTGTTTCCACTTGGTCCCACTTAGTCCCAATTTTTCCCAGTTTTCCCCACCTGTTTCCACTTGGTCCCAGTCAGTCCCAATTTTTCCCAGTTTTCTCCACCTGTTTCCACTTGGTCCCACTTAGTCCCAATTTTTCCCAGTTTTCCCCACCTGTTTCCAGTTGGTCCCACTTAGTCCCAATTTTCCCCAGTTTTCCCACCTGTTTCCACCTGGTCCCACTTGGTCCCAATTTTTCCCAGTTTTCCCCACCTGTTTCCACTTGGTCCCACTTGTCCCAATTTTTCCTAGTTTTCCCCCCCTGTTTCCACTTGGTCCAACTTAGTCCCAATTTTTCCCAGTTTTCCCCACCTCTTTCGACTTGGTCCCACTTTGTCCCAATTTTTCCTAGTTTGACCCACCTGTTTCCACTTGGTCCCACATAGTCCCGATTTCCCCCAATTTTCCCCACCTGTTTCCACTTGGTCCAAGTTAGTCCCAATTTTTGCCAGTTTTGACCACCTGTTTCCACTTGGTCCCACTTAGTCCCAATTTTTCCCAGTTTTCCCCACCTGTTTCCACTTGGTCCCACTTAGTCCCAATTTTTTCCAGTTTTCCCCACCTGTTTCCACTTGGTCCCACTTAGTCCCCGTTTTTCCCAGTTTTCCCCACCTGTTTACACTTGGTCCCACTTAGTCCCAATTTTCCCGAGTTTTTCCCACCTGTTTCCACTTGGTCCCACTTAGTCCCAATTTTTCCCAGTTTTCCCCACCTTTTTGCCCTTGGTCCCACTTAGTCCCAATTTTTCCCAGGTTTCCCCACCTGCTTCCACTTGGTCCCAATTTTTCCCAGTTTTCCCCACCCGTTTCCACTTGGTCCCACTTAGTCCCAATTTCTCCCAATTTTCCCCACCCGTTTCCACTTGGTCCCACTTAGTCCAAATTTTTCCCAGTTTTCCCCACCTGTTTCCACTTGGTCCCATTTAGTCCCAATTTTTCCCATTTTCCCCCACCTGTTTCCACTTGGTCCCACTTGGTCCCAATTTTTCCCAGCTTTCCCCACCTGTTTCCACTTCGCCCCAGTTAGTCCCAATTTTTCCCAGTTTTCCCCACCTGTTTCCACTTGGTCCCACTTGGTCCCAATTTTCCCCAGCTTTCCCCACCTGTTTCCACTTGGTCCAACTTAGTCCCAATTTTCCCCAGCTTTCCCCACCTGTTTCCACTTGGTCCAACTGGGTCCCAATTTTTCCAAGTTTTCCCCACTCGTTTCCACTTGGTCCCACTTAGTCCCAATTTTTCGCAGTTTTCCCCACCTGTTTCCACTTGGTCCCACTTAGTCCCAATTTTTCCCAGTTTTCCCCACCTGTTTCCACTTGGTCCCACTTAGTCCCAATTTTTCCCAGTTTTCCCCACCTGTTTCCACTCGGTCCCACTTGGTCCCAATTTTTCCCGCTTTTCCCCACCCGTTTCCACTTCGCCCCACTTAGTCTCAATTTTTCCCAGTTTTCCCCACCTGTTTCCACTTGGTCCCACGTGGTCCCAATTTTCCCCAGCTTTCCCCACCTGTTTCCACTTGGTCCAACTTAGTCCCAATTTTCCCCATTTTTCCCCACTTGTTTCCACTTGGTCCAACTGGGTCCCAATTTTTGCCAGTTTTCCCCACCTGTTTCCACTTGGTCCAACTTAGTCCCAATTCTTCCAAGTTTTCTTCACCTGGTTCCACTTGGTCCCACTTGGTCCCAATTTTTCCCACTTTTCCCCACCTGTTTCCACTTCGCCCCACTTAGTCCCAATTTTTCCCAATTTTCCCCACCTGTTTCCACTTGGTCCCACTTGGTCCCAATTTTCCCCAGCTTTCCCCACCTGTTTCCACTTGGTCCAACTTAGTCCCAATTTTTCCCAGTTTTCCCCACCTGTTTCCACTTGGTCCAACTTAGTCCCAATTTTTCCCAGTTTTCCCCACCTGTTTCCACTTGGTCCCACTCAGTCCCAATTTATCCCAGTTTTCCCCACTTGTTTCCACTTGGTCCCACTTGTCCCAATTTTTCCTAGTTTTCCCACCTGTTTCCACTTGGTCCGAATCAGTCCCAATTTTCCCAGTTTTCCCCACCTGTTTCCACTTCTTCCCACTTAGTCCCAATTTTCCCCAGTTTTCCCACCTGTTTCCACCTGGTCCCACTTGTTCCCAATTTTTCCCACTTTTCCCCACCTGTTTCCACTTGGTCCCACTTAATCCCAATTTTTCCCAGTTTTCCCCCCTGTTTCCACTTGGTCCCACTCAGTCCCAATTTTTCCCAGTTTTCCCCACCTGTTTCCACTTGGTCCCACTTACTTCCAATTTTCCCCAGTTTTCCCACCTGTTTCCACCTGGTCCCACTTGGTCCCAATTTTTCCCACTTTTTCCCACCTGTTTCCACTTGGTCCCACTTAGTCCCAATTTTTCCCAGTTTTCCCCACCTGTTTCCACTTGGTCCCACTTAGTCCCAATTTTTCCCAGTTTTCCAACCTCTTTCCACCTGGTCTCACTTGGTCCCAATTTTTCCCAGTTTTCCCCACCTGTTTCCACTTGGTCCCACTTGGTCCCAATTTTCCCCATCTTTCCCCACCTGTTTCCACTTGGTCCAACTTAGTCCCAATTTTTCCCAGTTTTCCCCACCTGTTTCCACTTGGTCCAACTTAGTCCCAATTTTTCCCAGTTTTCCCCACCTGTTTCCACTTGGTCCCACTCAGTCTCAATTTTTCCCAGCTTTCCCCACCTGTTTCCACTTGGTCCCACTTAGTCCCAATTTTTCCCAGTTTTCCCCACCTGTTTCCACTTGGTCCCACTTAGTCCCAATTTTTCCCGGCTTGCCCCACCTGTTTCCACTTGGTCCCACTCAGTCCCAATTTTTCCCAGTTTTCCCCACCTGTTTCCACTTGGTCCCACTTAGTCCCAATTGTTCCCAGTTTTCCCCACCTGTTTCCACTTGGTCCCACTGAGTCCCAATTTTTCCCAGTTTTCCCCACGTGTTTCCACTTGGTCCCACTTAGTCCCAATTTTTCCCACTTTTCCCCACCTGTTTCCACTTGGTCCCACTTAGTCCCAATTTTTCCCAGCTTTCCCCACCTGTTTCCACTTCGCCCCACTTAGTCCCAATTTTTCCCGGGTTTCCCCACCTGTTTCCACTCGGTCCCACTTGGTCCCAATTTTCCCCAGCTTTCCCCACCTGTTTCCACTTGGTCCAACTTAGTCCCAATTTTCCCCAGCTTTCCCCACCTGTTTCCACTTGGTCCAACTTAGTCCCAATTTTTCCCAGTTTTTCCCACCTGTTTCCACTTGGTCCAACTTAGTCCCAATTTTTCCCAGTTTTCCCCACATGTTTCAACTGGTCCCACTCAGTCCCAATTTTTCCCAGTTTTCCCACCTGTTTCCACCTGGTCCCACTTGGTCCCAATTTTCCCCAGTTTTCCCCACCTGTTTCCACTTGGTACCACTTGTCCCAATTTCTCCTAGTTTTCCCCCCCTGTTTCCACTTGGTCCCACTTAGTCCCAATTTTTCCCAGTTTTCCCACCTGTTTCCACCTGGTCCCACTTGGTCCCAATTTTTCCCACTTTTCCCCACCTGTTTCCACTTGGTCCCACTTAGTCCCAATTTTTCCCAGTTTTCCCCACCTGTTTCCACTTGGTCCCACTCAGTCCCAATTTTTCCCAGTTTTCCCCACCTGTTTCCCCTTGGTCCCACTTAGTCCCAATTTTTCCCAGTTTTCCCCACCTGTTTCCAGTTGGTCCCACTTAGTCCCAATTTCCCCCAGTTTTCCCACCTGTTTCCACCTGGTCCCACTTGGTCCCAATTTTTCCCAGTTTTCCCCACCTGTTTCCACTTGGTCCCACTCGTCCCAATTTTTCCTAGTTTTCCCCCCCTGTTTCCACTTGGTCCAACTTAGTCCCAATTTTCCCCATCTTTCCCCACCTATTTCCACTTGGTCCCACTTAGTCCCAATTTTTCCCAGTTTTCCCCACCTCTTTCGACTTGGTCCCACTTTGTCCCAATTTTTCCTAGTTTGACCCACCTGTTTCCACTTGGTCCCACATAGTCCCAATTTCCCCCAATTTTCCCCACCTGTTTCCACTTGGTCCAAGTTAGTCCCAATTTTTGCCAGTTTTGACCACCTGTTTCCACTTTGGTCCCACTTAGTCCCAATTTTTCCCAGTTTTCCCCACCTGTTTCCACTTGGTGCCACTTAGTCCCAATTTTTTCCAGTTTTCCCCACCTGTTTCCACTTGGTCCCACTTAGTCCCCGTTTTTTCCCAGTTTTCCCCACCTGTTTACACTTGGTCCCACTTAGTCCCAATTTTCCCCAGTTTTTCCCACCTGTTTCCACTTGGTCCCACTTAGTCCCAATTTTTCCCAGTTTTCCCCACCTTTTTGCCCTTGGTCCCACTTAGTCCCAATTTTTCCCAGGTTTCCCCACCTGCTTCCACTTGGTCCCAATTTTTCCCAGTTTTCCCCACCCGTTTCCACTTGGTCCCACTTAGTCCCAATTTCTCCCAATTTTCCCCACCCGTTTCCACTTGGTCCCACTTAGTCCCAATTTTTCCCAGTTTTCCCCACCTGTTTCCACTTGGTCCCATTTAGTCCCAATTTTTCCCATTTTCCCCCACCTGTTTCCACTTGGTCCCACATGGTCCCAATTTCTCCCACTTTTCCCCACCTGTTTCCACTTCGCCCCAGCTAGTCCCAATTTTTCCCAGTTTTCCCCACCTGTTTCCACTTGGTCCCACTTGGTCCCAATTTTCCCCAGCTTTCCCCACCTGTTTCCACTTGGTCCAACTTAGTCCCAATTTTCCCCAGCTTTCCCCACCTGTTTCCACTTGGTCCAACTGGGTCCCAATTTTTCCAAGTTTTCCCCACTCGTTTCCACTTGGTCCCACTTAGTCCCAATTTTTCGCAGTTTTCCCCACCTGTTTCCACTTGGTCCCACTTAGTCCCAATTTTTGCCAGTTTTCCCCACCTGTTTCCACTTGGTCCCACTTAGTCCCAATTTTTCCCAGTTTTCCCCACGTGTTTCCACTCGGTCCCACTTGGTCCCAATTTTTCCCGCTTTTCCCCACCCGTTTCCACTTCGCCCCACTTAGTCTCAATTTTTACCAGCTTTCCCCACCTGTTTCCACTTGGTCGGACTTAGTCCCAATTTTTCCCAGTTTTCCCCACTTGTTTCCACTTGGTCCCACTTAGTCCCAATTTTTGCCAGTTTTCCCCACCTATTTCCACTTGGTCCAACTTAGTCCCAATTTTTCCAAGTTTTCCCCACCTGTTTCCACTTGGTCCCACTTGGTCCCAATTTTTCCCACTTTTCCCCACCTGTTTCCACTTCGCCCCACTTAGTCCCAATTTTTCCCAATTTTCCCCACCTGTTTCCACTTGGTCCCACTTGGTCCCAATTTTCCCCAGCTTTCCCCACCTGTTTCCACTTGGTCCAACTTAGTCCCAATTTTTCCCAGTTTTCCCCACCTGTTTCCACTTGGTCCAACTTAGTCCCAATTTTTCCCAGTTTTCCCCACCTGTTTCCACTTGGTCCCACTCAGTCCCAATTTTTCCCAGTTTTCCCCACTTGTTTCCACTTGGTCCCACTTGTCCCAATTTTTCCTAGTTTTCCCCCCCTGTTTCCACTTGGTCCGAATCAGTCCCAATTTTTCCCAGTTTTCCCCACCTGTTTCCACTTGGTCCCACTTAGTCCCAATTTTCCCCAGTTTTCCCACCTGTTTCCACCTGGTCCCACTTGGTCCCAATTTTTCCCACTTTTCCCCACCTGTTTCCACTTGGTCCCACTTAGTCCCAATTTTTCCCAGTTTTCCCCACCTGTTTCCACTTGGTCCCACTTAGTCCCAATTTTTCCCAGTTTTCCAACCTCTTTCCACCTGGTCTCACTTGGTCCCAATTTTTCCCAGTTTTCCCCACCTGTTTCCACTTGGTCCCACTTGGTCCCAATTTTCCCCATCTTTCCCCACCTGTTTCCACTTGGTCCAACTTAGTCCCAATTTTTCCCAGTTTTCCCCACCTCTTTCCACTTGGTCCAACTTAGTCCCAATTTTTCCCAGTTTTCCCCACCTGTTTCCACTTGGTCCCACTCAGTCCCAATTTTTCCCAGCTTTCCCCACCTGTTTCCACTTGGTCCCACTTAGTCCCAATTTTTCCCAGTTTTCCCCACCTGTTTCCACTTGGTCCCACTTAGTCCCAATTTTTCCCGGCTTGCCCCACCTGTTTCCACTTGGTCCCACTTGGTCCCAATTTTTCCCAGTTTTCCCCACCTGTTTCCAATTGGTCCCACTTGGTCCCAATTTTCCCCATCTTTCCCCACCTGTTTCCACTTGGTCCAACTTAGTCCCAATTTTTCCCAGTTTTCCCCACCTGTTTCCACTTGGTCCAACTTAGCCCCAATTTTTCCCAGTTTTCCCCACCTGTTTCCACTTGGTCCCACTCAGTCCCAATTTTTCCCAGCTTTCCCCACCTGTTTCCACTTGGTCCCACTTAGTCCCAATTTTTCCCAGTTTTCCCCCCCTGTTTCCACTTGGTCCCACTCAGTCCTAATTCTTCCCAGTTTTCCCCACCTGTTTCCACTTGGTCCCACTTAGTCCCAATTTTCCCCAGTTTTCCCACCTGTTTCCACCTGGTCCCACTTGGTCCCAATTTTTCCCACTTTTCCCCACCTGTTTCCACTTGGTCCCACTTAGTCCCAATTTTTCCCAGTTTTCCCCACCTGTTTCCACTTGGTCCCACTTAGTCCCAATTTTTCCCAGTTTTCCAACCTCTTTCCACCTGGTCTCACTTGGTCCCAATTTTTCCCAGTTTTCCCCAGCTGTTTCCACTTGGTCCCACTTGGTCCCAGTTTTCCCCATCTTTCCCCACCTGTTTCCACTTGGTCCAACTTAGTCCCAATTTTTCCCAGTTTTCCCCACCTGTTTCCACTTGGTCCAACTTAGTCCCAATTTTTCCCAGTTTTCCCCACCTGTTTCCACTTGGTCCCACTCAGTCCCAATTTTTCCCAGCTTTCCCCACCTGTTTCCACTTGGTCCCACTTAGTCCCAATTTTTCCCAGTTTTCCCCACCTGTTTCCACTTGGTCCCACTTAGTCCCAATTTTTCCCGGCTTGCCCCACCTGTTTCCACTTGGTCCCACTTGGTCCCAATTTTTCCCAGTTTTCCCCACCTGTTTCCACTTGGTCCCACTTGGTCCCAATTTTCCCCATCTTTCCCCACCTGTTTCCACTTGGTCCAACTTAGTCCCAATTTTTCCCAGTTTTCCCCACCTGTTTCCACTTGGTCCAACTTAGCCCCAATTTTTCCCAGTTTTCCCCACCTGTTTCCACTTGGTCCCACTCAGTCCCAATTTTTCCCAGCTTTCCCCACCTGTTTCCACTTGGTCCCACTTAGTCCCAATTTTTCCAAGTTTTCCCCACTTGTTTCCACTTGGTCCCACTTGGTCCCAATTTTTCCCACCTTTCCCCACCTGTTTCCACTTCGCCCCACTTAGTCCCAATTTTCCCCAATTTTCCCCACCTGTTTCCACTTGGTCCCACTTGGTCCCAATTTTCCCCAGCTTTCCCCACCTGTTTCCACTTGGTCCCACTTAGTCCCAATTTTTCCCAGTTTTCCCCATCTTTTTGCCCTTGGTCCCACTTAGTCCCAATTTTTCCCAGGTTTCCCCACCTGCTTCCACTTGGTCCCACTTGGTCCCAATTTTTCCCAGTTTTCCCCACCTGTTTCCACTTGGTCCCACTTAGTCCCATTTTTTCCCAGTTTTCCCCACCTGTTTCCACTTGGTCCCACTTAGTCCCAATTTTTCCCAGATTTCCCCACCTGTTTCCACTTAGTCCCAATTTCTCCCAATTTTCCCCACCCGTTTCCACTTGGTCCCACTTAGTCCCAATTTTTCCCAGTTTTCCCCACCTGTTTCCACTTGGTCCCATTTAGTCCCAATTTTTCCCATTTTCCCCCACCTGTTTCCACTTGGTCCCACTTGGTCCCAATTTTTCCCACTTTTCCCCACCTGTTTCCACTTCGCCCCACTTAGTCCCAATTTTTCCCAGTTTTCCCCACCTGTTTCCACTTGGTCCCACTTGGTCCCAATTTTCCCCAGCTTTCCCCACCTGTTTCCACTTGGTCCAACTTAGTCCCAATTTTCCCCAGCTTTCCCCACCTGTTTCCACTTGGTCCAACTGGGTCCCAATTTTTCCAAGTTTTCCCCACTCGTTTCCACTTGGTCCCACTTAGTCCCAATTTTTCCCAGTTTTCCCCACCTGTTTCCACTTGGTCCCACTTAGTCCCAATTTTTCCCAGTTTTCCCCACCTGTTTCCACTTGGTCCCACTTAGTCCCAATTTTTCCCAGTTTTCCGCACCTGTTTCCACTCGGTCCCACTTGGTCCCAATTTTTCCCACTTTTCCCCACCCGTTTCCACTTCGCCCCACTTAGTCTCAATTTTTCCCAGTTTTCCCCACCTGTTTCCACTTGGTCCAACTTAGTCCCAATTTTTCCAAGTTTTCCCCACCTGTTTCCACTTGGTCCCACTTGGTCCCAAATTTTCCCACTTTTCCCCACCTGTTTCCACTTCGCCCCACTTAGTCCCAATTTTTCCCAATTTTCCCCACCTGTTTCCACTTGGTCCCACTTGGTCCCAATTTTCCCTAGCTTTCCCCACCTGTTTCCACTTGGTCCAACTTAGTCCCAATTTTTCCCAGTTTTCCCCACCTGTTTCCACTTGGTCCAACTTAGTCCCAATTTTTCCCAGTTTTCCCCACCTGTTTCCACTTGGTCCCACTCAGTCCCAATTTTTCCCAGTTTTCCCCACCTGTTTCCACTTGGTCCCACTTGTCCCAATTTTTCCTAGTTTTCCCCCCCTGTTTCCACTTGGTCCCACTCAGTCCCAATTTTCCCCAGTTTTCCCCACCTGTTTCCACCTGGTCCCACTTGGTCCCAATTTTTCCCACTTTTCCCCACCTGTTTCCACTTGGTCCCACTTAGTCCGAATTTTTCCCAGTTTTCCCCCCCTGTTTCCACTTGGTCCCACTCAGTCCCAATTTTTCCCAGTTTTCCCCACCTGTTTCCACTTGGTCCCACTTAGTCCCAATTTCCCCCAGTTTTCCCACCTGTTTCCACCTGGTCCCACTTGGTCCCATTTTTTCCCACTTTTCCCCACCTGTTTCCACCTGGTCCCACTTAGTCCCAATTTTTCCCAGTTTTCCCCACCTGTTTCCACTTGGTCCCACTTAGTCCCAATTTTTCCCAGTTTTCCCACCTCTTTCCACCTGGTCTCACTTGGTCCCAATTTTTCCCAGTTTTCCCCACCTGTTTCCACTTGGTCCCACTTGGTCCCAATTTTCCCCATCTTTCCCCACCTGTTTCCACTTGGTCCAACTTAGTCCCAATTTTTCCCAGTTTTCCCCACCTGTTTCCACTTGGTCCAACTTAGTCCCAATTTTTCCCAGTTTTCCCCACCTGTTTCCACTTGGTCCCACTCAGTCCCAATTTTTCCCAGCTTTCCCCACCTGTTTCCACTTGGTCCCACTTAGTCCCAATTTTTCCCAGTTTTCCCCACCTGTTTCCACTTGGTCCCACTTAGTCCCAATTTTTCCCGGCTTGCCCCACCTGTTTCCACTTGGTCCCACTTGGTCCCAATTTTTCCCACTTTTCCCCACCTGTTTCCACTTGGTCCCACTTGGTCCCAATTTTTCCCAGTTTTCCCCACCTGTTTCCACTTGGTCCCACTTGGTCCCAATTTTCCCCATCTTTCCCCACCTGTTTCCACTTGGTCCAACTTAGTCCCAATTTTTCCCAGTTTTCCCCACCTGTTTCCACTTGGTCCAACTTAGTCCCACTTTTTCCCAGTTTTCCCCACCTGTTTCCACTTGGTCCCACTCAGTCCCAATTTTTCCCAGCTTTCCCCACCTGTTTCCACTTGGTCCCACTTAGTCCCAATTTTTCCCAGTTTTCCCCACCTGTTTCCACTTAGTCCCAATTTTTCCCGGCTTGCCCCACCTGTTTCCACTTGGTCCCACTTGGTCCCAATTTTTCCCACTTTTCCCCACCTCTTTCCACCTGGTCTCACTTGGTCCCAATTTTTCCCAGTTTTCCCCACCTGTTTCCACTCCGTCCCACTTGGTCCCAATTTTCCCCATCTTTCCCCACCTGTTTCCACTTGGTCCAACTTAGTCCCAATTTTTCCCAGTTTTCCCCACCTGTTTCCACTTGGTCCAACTTAGTCCCAATTTTTCCCAGTTTTCCCCACCTGTTTCCACTTGGTCCCACTCAGTCCCAATTTTTCCCAGCTTTCCCCACCTGTTTCCACTTGGTCCCACTTAGTACCAATTTTTCCCAGTTTTCCCCACCTGTTTCCACTTGGTCCCACTTAGTCCCAATTTTTCCCGGCTTGCCCCACCTGTTTCCACTTGGTCCCACTTGGTCCCAATTTTTCCCACTTTTCCCCACCTGTTTCCACTTGGTCCCACTTGGTCCCAATTTTTCCCAGTTTTCCCCACCTGTTTCCACTTGGTCCCACTTGGTCCCAATTTTCCCCATCTTTCCCCACCTGTTTCCACTTGGTCCAACTTAGTCCCAATTTTTCCCAGTTTTCCCCACCTGTTTCCACTTGGTCCAACTTAGTCCCACTTTTTCCCAGTTTTCCCCACCTGTTTCCACTTGGTCCCACTCAGTCCCAATTTTTCCCAGCTTTCCCCACCTGTTTCCACTTGGTCCCACTTAGTCCCAATTTTTCCAAGTTTTCCCCACCTGTTTCCACTTGGTCCCACTTGGTCCCAATTTTTCCCACTTTTCCCCACCTGTTTCCACTTCGCCCCACTTAGTCCCAATTTTTCCCAATTTTCCCCACCTGTTTACACTTGGTCCCACTTGGTCCCAATTTTCCCCAGCTTTCCCCACCTGTTTCCACTTGGTCCAACTTAGTCGCAATTTTTCCCAGTTTTCCCCACCTGTTTCCACTTGGTCCAACTTAGTCCCAATTTTTCCCAGTTTTTCCCACCTGTTTCCACTGGGTCCCACTCAGTCCCAATTTTTCCCAGTTTTCCCCACCTGTTTCCACTTGGTCCCACTTAGTCCCAATTTCTCCCAGTTTTCCCACCTGTTTCCACCTGGTCCCACTCTGTCCGAATTTTTCCCAGTTTTCCCCACCTGTTTCCACTTGGTCCCACTTGTCCCAATTTTTCCTAGTTTTCCCCCCCTGTTTCCACTTGGTCCCACTCAGTCCCAATTTTTCCCACTTTTCCCCACCTGTTTCCACTTGGTCCCACTTAGTCCCAATTTTCCCCAGTTTTCCCACCTGTTTCCACCTGGTCCCACTTGGTCCCAATTTTTCCCACTTTTCCCCACCTGTTTCCACTTGGTCCCACTTAGTCCCAATTTTTCCCAGTTTTCCCCCCCTGTTTCCACTTGGTCCCACTCAGTCCCAATTTTTCCCAGTTTTCCCCACCTGTCTCCACTTGGTCCCACTTAGTCCCAATTTTCCCCAGTTTTCCCACCTGTTTCCACCTGGTCCCACTTGGCCCCAATTTTTCCCACTTTTCCCCACCTGTTTCCACTTGGTCCCACTTAGTCCCAATTTTTCCCAGTTTTCCCCACCTGTTTCCACTTGGTCCCACTTAGTCCCAATTTTTCCCAGCTTTCCCCACCTGTTTCCACTTGGTCCCACTTGGTCCCAATTTTTCCCAGTTTTCCCCACCTGTTTCCACTTGGTCCCACTTGGTCCCAATTTTCCCCATCTTTCCCCACCTGTTTCCACTTGGTCCAACTTAGTCCCAATTTTTCCCAGTTTTCCCCACCTGTTTCCACTTGGTCCAACTTAGTCCGGATTTTTCCCAGTTTTCCCCACCTGTTTCCACTTGGTCCCACTCAGTCCCAATTTTTCCCAGCTTTCCCCACCTGTTTCCACTTGGTCCCACTTAGTCCCAATTTTTCCAAGTTTTCCCCACCTGTTTCCACTTGGTCCCACTTGGTCCCAATTTTTCCCACTTTTCCCCACCTGTTTCCACTTCGCCCCACTTAGTCCCAATTTTTCCCAATTTTCCCCACCTGTTTACACTTGGTCCCACTCAGTCCCAATTTTCCCCAGCTTTCCCCACCTGTTTCCACTTGGTCCAACTTAGTCGCAATTTTTCCCAGTTTTCCCCACCTGTTTCCACTTGGTCCACCTTAGTCCCAATTTTTCCCAGTTTTCCCCACCTGTTTCCACTTGGTCCCACTCAGTCCCAATTTTTCCCAGCTTTCCCCACCTGTTTCCACTTGGTCCCACTTAGTCCCAATTTTTCCAAGTTTTCCCCACCTGTTTCCACTTGGTCCCACTTGGTCCCAATTTTTCCCACTTTTCCCCACCTGTTTCCACTTCGCCCCACTTAGTCCCAATTTTTCCCAATTTTCCCCACCTGTTTACACTTGGTCCCACTTAGTCCCAATTTTTCCCAGTTTTCCCCACCTGTTTCCACTTGGTCCAACTTAGTCGCAATTTTTCCCAGTTTTCCCCACCTGTTTCCACTTGGTCCAACTTAGTCCCAATTTTTCCCAGTTTTCCCCACCTGTTTCCACTGGGTCCCACTTGGTCCCAATTTTTCCCAGTTTTCCCCACCTGTTTCCACTTGGTCCCACTTAGTCCCAATTTCTCCCAGTTTTCCCACCTGTTTCCACCTGGTCCCACTCTGTCCCAATTTTTCCCAGTTTTCCCCACCTGTTTCCACTTGGTCCCACTTGTCCCAATTTTTCCTAGTTTTCCCCCCCTGTTTCCACTTGGTCCCACTCAGTCCCAATTTTTCCCAGTCTTCCCCACCTGTTTCCACTTGGTCCCACTTAGTCCCAATTTTCCCCAGTTTTCCCACCTGTTTCCACCTGGTCCCACTTGGTCCCAATTTTTCCCACTTTTCCCCACCTGTTTCCACTTGGTCCCACTTAGTCCCAATTTTTCCCAGTTTTCCCCCCCTGTTTCCACTTGGTCCCACTCAGTCCCAATTTTTCCCAGTTTTCCCCACCTGTTTCAACTTGGTCCCACTTAGTCCCAATTTTCCCCAGTTTTCCCACCTGTTTCCACCTGGTCCCACTTGGCCCCAATTTTTCCTACTTTTCCCCACCTGTTTCCACTTGGTCCCACTTAGTCCCAATTTTTCCCAGTTTTCCCCACCTGTTTCCACTTGGTCCCACTTAGTCCCAATTTTTCCGAGCTTTCCCCACCTGTTTCCACTTGGTCCCACTTGGTCCCAATTTTTCCCAGTTTTCCCCACCTGTTTCCACTTGGTCCCACTTGGTCCCAATTTTCCCCATCTTTCCCCACCTGTTTCCACTTGGTCCAACTTAGTCCCAATTTTTCCCAGTTTTCCCCACCTGTTTCCACTTGGTCCAACTTAGTCCCAATTTTTCCCAGTTTTCCCCACCTGTTTCCACTTGGTCCCACTCAGTCCCAATTTTTCCCAGCTTTCCCCACCTGTTTCCACTTGGTCCCACCTAGTCCCAATTTTTCCCAGTTTTCCCCACCCGTTTCCACTTGGTCCCACTTAGTCCCAATTTTTGCCGGCTTGCCCCACCTGTTTCCACTTGGTCCCACTTAGTCCCAATTTTTCCCAGTTTTCCCCACCTGTTTCCACTTGGGCCCACTTGGTCCCAATTTTCCCCAGCTTTCCCCACCTGTTTCCACTTGGTCCCACTCAGTCCCAATTTTTCCCAGTTTTCCCCACCTGTTTCCACTTGGTCCCACTTAGTCCCAATTTCTCCCAGTTTTCCCACCTGTTTCCACCTGGTCCCACTTGGTCCCAATTTTTCCCAGTTTTCCCCACCTGTTTCCACTTGGTCCCACTTGTCCCAATTTTTCCTAGTTTTCCCCCCCTGTTTCCACTTGGTCCCACTCAGTCCCAATTTTTCCCAGTTTTCCCCACCTGTTTCCACTTGGTCCCACTTAGTCCCAATATCCCCCAGTTTTCCCACCTGTTTCCACCTGGTCCCACTTGGTCCCAATTTGTCCCACTTTTCCCCACCTGTTTCCACTTGGTCCCACTTAGTCCCAATTTTTCCCAGATTTCCCCCCCTGTTTCCACTTGGTCCCACTCAGTCCCAATTTTCCCCAGTTTTCCCCACCTGTTTCCACTTGGTCCCACTTAGTCCCAATTTTCCCCAGTTTTCCCACCTGTTTCCACCTGGTCCCACTTGGTCCCAATTTTTCCCAGTTTTCCCCACCTGTTTCGACTTGGTCCCACTTGGTCCCAATTTTCCCCACTTTTCCCCACCTGTTTCCACTTGGTCCCACTTAGTCCCAATTTTTCCCAGTTTTCCCCACCTGTTTCCACTTGGTCCCACTTAGTCCCAATTTTTCCCAGTTTTCCCACCTCTTTCCACCTGGTCCCACTTGGTCCCAAATTTTCCCAGTTTTCCCCACCTGTTTCCACTTGGTCCCACTTGGTCCTAATTTTCCCCATCTTTCCCCACCTGTTTCCACGTGGTCCAACTTAGTCCCAATTTTTCCCAGTTTTCCCCACCTGTTTCCACTTGGTCCAACTTAGTCCCAATTTTTCCCAGTTTTCCCCACCTGTTTCCACTTGGTCCCACTTAGGCGCAATTTTTCCCAGTTTTCCCCACCTGTTTCCATTTGGTCCCACTTAGTCGCAATTTTTCCCAGTTTTCCCCACCTGTTTCCACTTGGTCCCACTTAGTCCCAATTTTTCACGGCTTGCCCCACCTGTTTCCACTTGGTCCCACTTGGTCCCAATTTTTCCCACTTTTCCCCACCTGTTTCCACTTCGCCCCACTTAGTCCCAATTTTTCCCAGTTTTCCCCACCTGTTTTCACTTGGTCCCACTTGGTCCCAATTTCCCCCAGCTTTCCCCACCTGTTTCCACTTGGTCCAACTTAGTCCCAATTTTTCCCAGTTTTCCCCACCTGTTTCCACCTGGTCCAACTTAGTCCCAATTTTTCCACGTTTTCCCCAATCATTTCCACTTGGTCCAACTTAGTCCCAATTTTTCCCAGTTTTCCCCACCTGTTTCCACTTGGTCCAACTTAGTCCCAATTCTTCCCAGGTTTCCCCACCTGTTTCCACTCGGTCCCACTTGGTCCCAATTTTTCCCAGTTTTCCCCACCCGTTTCCACTTCGCCCCACTTAGTCTCAATTTTTCCCAGTTTTCCCCACCTGTTTCCACTTGGTCCCACTTGGTCCCAATTTTCCCCAGCTTTCCCCACCTGTTTCCACTTGGTCCAACTTAGTCCCAATTTTTCCCAGTTTTCCCCACTTGTTTCCACTTGGTCCCACTTAGTCCCAATTTTTGCCAGTTTTCCCCACCTGATTCCACTTGGTCCAACTTAGTCCCAATTTTTCCCAGTTTTCCCCACCTGTTTCCACTTGGTCCCACTTGGTCCCAATTTTCCCCAGCTTTCCCCACCTTTTTTTTTTTTTTTTTGTAATACAAGTCCAAAGCCACAGCTGCAGTGTTCCCAGGAGGCCAGCCCAATATACATTGAGTCACCCACATCCCCAAGTCAAGGGTCAGCAGGTCGGCAGGCTGGGGTCACGGCGGCGGCGGGACGATGCAAGGTAGTAAATTATGCTACAAAGTGGACATCACAGAAGTGGTCGCCCCATACTCCACGCCCGGGGGCAGTGGCAGATAATCTGGGGGTACTGTCTGGGCGGGTTCCTGTCCTGAGCGGTTATCCCATCATACGTGGAAAACACTGGTACATAGGGCGGGAGACAAGGGGGTCCAGTGGGGGGGGGGGGGGTTGGCAGTGGGCGACCGGGGCGCGGTGGGTCGCCCACAGGGGAAAGAAGAAAATGGCATTCCACTCGCATAGTGTAGGGGTGGGGGTCGGTGTACCATGGGAGGGCCAACCTGCCAACGGTTGGCGAAAAAATAGAGACACAGAGGGGGATTGGGGGTGTACACAGGCATGTTCACGGGAGGGGGGGCAGTAATAAACACAACTGGCCGTCGTGTTGTGCAGGATGCGAAGGAGGGACAAGGTTGAAGAGACGGCGGGGCGTGGGCACCCCCGGAAAGGCCGATGAGGCCAAACTGGCGAAACAGCATACTATCTCACCCTAACTCTTGACCGTCCCAACAGAATTCCGTGGCTCATCGACTTAGCAACCTCATCCAAGACAATCCTGTTGTACCCAGGTCACTGTGTTGGGGCAGCAAAACCAGCAGCATCCATCTGACAATTCACCCAATGCGCCCTTGATTGGCAGATCGCAACGGTAAGAAAATCAGCAACACGATTGAACCACGCCAGATGGCGACGGGGAGGCCAGGAAGCCACAACGTGCTTGTGCCAGCTAGCGAATGCAGGACACGAACCATGAGCAGACAGCCTGGTATATGCAAACTGAGCGCGACATAATCGTTGGACGGGGGAGCGACTCGGTGGCGCACGTTGGTAGATCAGAGTAACCACGGCTGTCGAGGGAGGGCGCTGAAGGGGTATGCGGCACCGCTCTGAGGCACTAGCAACTGCAGTTCTGCCATCCATCAGCGTGTAGCTCTACAGACAGTGATTGCCCATCTGTGCGGTCAAGGCAGGTGAGCATGGTAATCAGTGAGGGCTTACATAACGGACCAATTGGTGGCAGCGCCAGTGAAAAGCCCTTAGAGGGATCGCCAGTATGTCAGGATGTCCTGAGGAGAGACAGGGGGCGTAGCTGAGTTAGTGGCATTCGCGTCGGCTATTAGAACAGCCCAGGGCAA
This sequence comes from Eutreptiella sp. 'Long Island Sound 2002', assembly GCA_964036045.1. Classification (NCBI taxonomy): domain Eukaryota; phylum Euglenozoa; class Euglenophyceae; order Eutreptiales; family Eutreptiaceae; genus Eutreptiella; species Eutreptiella sp. 'Long Island Sound 2002'. Next base: position 159,493,706 of record OZ038378.1, read on the forward strand.
AGCCCGCCACAGGTCGCAGCGTGACAGTCAGAAATTATATGCCAGCCATGATGGCACGCATATGACAAACATGGGGGCAGTTATAACAAGGGGGTGGGCGAATCCCAATCGGCCGATACAAACACATTGGGGCGCTTAGACTTGGGTGGGATCGCTGAGGCCAGAGCAGCAGTGACAGAGTCCAGCACCCTGTCCTGGTATGAACCTATCTCTTTGCGGGCCGCGCGGAAGCCCCCCAGCGTCCGAACCAAGTGGCGATACAAGCTGCGCGGGATAGCCAAACGACCAGCGATGCGCAGATCGCTGCGATGGGCTAAACGGCGCCAAGAGGCGGCGCCCGCGCGGGGGCTCCACGCCGACAGCCACGCCTGGACCACGGGGTGGCTCTCCGCACAGTGTGCCAGGTGTCCGTGCACGCTCAAGTTGTGAGAGCAGTGACAGTGCGAGCATGTGTGTGGCGGGGGCTTATCGGACCAGTAGGTCGCATAGTGTGCGTACCCTGAGCGACTCTGCAGACCAAAAAGCCATTTGTGCCACGCTAAGCGGCGGAATTTTAGTGGCCTCCATGACAGCGGGTGGAAGTCTTGGTGGGTATGGCTTGGGGCCAAGTCGTGTGTCCAGACTTTGTGGGGGGGAACCATGGACTCGCCATGCCGAACAACGTCCCAGGGAGAAGAGGGCCGTGCAGGGGGGGGGGGGGGGAGGGCAGTGCCAAGACGTGCATACCGATCAGAGGCCTCGTTGAACTCATGGCCCACGTGTCCTTCAACCCACTCTGGCCGTTGCCCTTTTGCGGAGAGGGAGTGGCGGACCTTCTGTACCCAACCCGCTTGCCTGATCGGGCGCTTTTGGCCGAGCGCTGAAGCGATAGCACCCTGGCAATCCAGGCGAATTTTCTCTCCCTCCCCAGAAAAGTGAGACCCAAGTAGCATCCCCACCAACTCAGCTTTGTACGAGTTGGGTACCCCTGGGACCCTGCAGACAGCAATGCGACCACCCGGCATAATGGCAGCTGCCCCAGATGCGGGGGGAACTCCTAGCTTGCTGCCGTCAGTATATGTGCACTCGGGGCGCAACTTGGAGGGCACTACGAACACGACAAGCCCAGCCACTGACATGACCGCTGTAGCCTCGCGCTGCAGTTTGCTGGCCTCCCAGCTGATAAACACAGGGGGGACCGTAGAGGTGGACGGGGGCCCCATTACGGTAAGTGCGGAGCAGAACATGGAGTAGGGGGTCATGGAGCAACGGGGGTGCAGAGAGAAGGCATGCAGAAACTGGTTCCGGTGCAGGAGATCCAGGACACGCGTCGGATGGAGGACCGGGAAGTATCCCATGCCTAAACCTCGGGAGCGGTGGGTGTATAGTGTCTTCTTCGCCACAACCATGGGTAACCCGACGACACCGAAGACGAAACGCTCAAGTACGACACCAAATTGCGTGGTCTGCTCAGCCGTCAGGGGGAGGCACTCCGTCCTGTACAGCAGGCGGGGAAGGACCATGCTGTTGACCAGTAAGACCCGATCTAGCACCTGTATGGGATGGGAGTGCAATTCGTTCAGTTGAGCTTTGAGCTCGCTGGTGATGACAGTAACGGCGTGAGGGATATGTAGACGGGCTGGCAGTGGGTGTCCCAATTGCATCAGGCATGCTGTGCGGGTGAAGGGTCGGGGGACCTCGTCAGCCCACGGCGGCACATCGGCAGAGATAGGCAGCCAAATAGTATCGGGGTGCACCTGGAGGGCGTCAGGAGGGTGTAGGTATTTGGGCAGCACAGCCAGGGGCGGCGGGGAACTAGACATTGACAGTGACTCGCTTTTGGTAACGTTAAGTTGGCATCCTATCAAACTCAGCGCTAGCTGGACAAGAGAGGCATGCGTTTGACTGGCAGTGCGGGGGGCCGGGGAGGAGATGTCGTCAACGTAAGCGGAGAAGACAACGCCATGGTGGGAGAGGTAACGCAGGGGGATGTCGAAGACCAATACAAACAGAAAACATGACATGGGACAGCCCTGTTTAACCCCATGGGAGGTACGAAACACTTCACCTTCAGCACCCCTGATAAATGTGGCACCCCTCTCAAGCACCAGGGAAAGAATACGCAGTAGCTTGAGTGGGGTGCCCATTCGGTCGAGGACCTGGTGGATTAGGTATTTCGGGGGGCTGTCAAATGCGTGATAAACATCAAATGCCAATATGGCCTCAACCGAGTCAAGTCTGTCCATGTCGTCCAGGAACGTGTGTGTGGCGTGCGCAGTGGATGTGCCCTGACGACCACCGAACTGCCGGCAGTGTAGCTGAGGGGAGAGTAGAGGGTAGACCGCCTTGTGGACCCAGCGCATGAGCAACCGGTAGATGGAGTTACTCATGGCTATCGGTCTCCATCGATCAGGATCCTGCCACTGACCTTTGCCTTTGAATAGGCAGAAGGTCTCCGAGATAAGCCAGTGTTCAGGCACTGACCCTTCGTCATAGCACCGGCAGATACACTGGTGCACGATAGAGAATACGGGGTCAGGCAGGGAGGCGATGAGGTATGGTGGGACACCATCTGGTCCTGGGGATTTACGGCGGGATGCCTTGGCCAGAGACCGTAGCTCCGTGACTGTAGGAGGGGGCAGGTCATCCAAACGGGGCTGGACATTGACCCAGTCTAGTGCCCGGGCAGACCATGGGTTGTTCCTCTGTAGGATGCGCTGTATTTTGCGGGTGGGTGTTGGCAGTGTAGACGGCGTGGGAGGTGTCAGTAGCGTGTGTTTTACCCGCCGGTAGAACAACTTGGACCTGCGCTTTGCCTGCTTGGCAAGCTGACGCACTACATCGGACCAGTCAGTGACATCAATCTTGTTTTTTGGCACTTCCTTTTTTTCTTCGTTCACTTCGCGCATGGCCGACAACATTGATGTCACAAGGGTATCATAGACGGTTCCAGCCTGTCGGGCGTCCTGGGGGGCACAGAGTGACGCCGCTGACTCGCTTATTTTTTTTTGGAATCGGGTCACGTCCCTGCGGTTCCACATGGCACACCGCGGTTCAGGTACGTGGGGCGTGGCCCAAGGGATTGTATGTACGATGATAGGGTCGTGATCCTGGACACCGTACACCCGCGAAAAGTCAAGTACACCGGCGGCTTCAGACTGGTACAGGGCTACAAACATCCTAGATCCGTAGGCCCTATCGATATAACTCTTCGTCCCTCCATACCTCCTCACCCTCGTGTACGGCTGGGCATCACAGTGGGGGCGGACTAGGTCAATCATGGCCCCGGACCTCTCCCTAGCAATCAACCAGGGCCACAGGTTGGGGTGGAGAGTGGTGGCGTCGGACGACCGTGTCACTCCATTGTAGTCCCCTAGTATGATGGAACACTTCTGCAGCAAGGAGGCAAGGACTTTCTCGCACTGTAACCGCTCGCGGGCTGTATGTGGTCCGTAGAAGGAACACACTGTGACGGGAGGCATCAATGGATCCGTGTGCAGCGCAACCTGGGTCGATATCAGCCGTCCAGGGAGGTGTACTGTGGGTGTGGGTTTACCAGGGGAGATTGACGTGTGGATCAGTAGAGCAACACCCTCTTTAGAGGACGGCGAGCTCAGTAACATGTGGTAGCCCCAATAGAGGGCAACCCTCACGTGATCTCTGGTGGTAGAGAGGGAGCTAGGCCTGTATTCCTGCAGGGAGAGAACATGGGGGAGAGTACCGTAACCACCCAGCAAGTGGCATAGTCTGTTTGGTGTAATCTCCACGCCGCCAACATTCAAGGAACTGTATGTAAGTGTGTCGTGTGTAGGCACGCGTGCTCCAGCTGTGGGGTCGGGGGGCAGGGGGCGACCTGTGGCTGGACCAGGCACATCGTAGGCGGCCGTACGGCGCGTCCTTAGCGAAGCGAAGACCATCGGAAGCCAAGCCAAGAAGAAAAGAATGTTGCAGGCCGTGAGCACGAGGTTATGTATAGTGTGGATGGCACTGAGACGCAAGATATTGAGCATGGTGTGTGTAGTATCCATGGGTTGCGGTGCGTTAAGCAGTAATGTGTGCGCGGGTGGGGGCACTGATCGCAGCGAGAAAAGCCGGCATGCGGAGTGCAGGGCCACAGCACAGTGTACAGATGATACCACATAGAGGCGTTTATAAAGGGCCAGGAAAGACAGCAAACAGGCGAATTCAAATGCATTTGAACCGTAGGTCAGGCTGTCGAGGCAGGGCGCTTGAGCAGACATATGGGGGCAGGATGGCATGGCTTGGGGGTCGGCGAAACCCGTTCCGGTAACACGTAAACTATGGGGCCGATTCGAAAACTCACTGAGATCAACAGCATGTCCAGCGGGTACTAGACGGCAATGCCGCGCAGACAAGTGCGTAACGCTGTGAAGGAGGGCGAAAACTCTGAGAATCGTGGCTGTGACAGCACGCACCCTAACGTAGACATGCCTGAAAAGAATGCACAGCGCAAAAAGGTGGGGGTAGGTCCATCCACCAAGTCGCAGCTGGAGCAGCATACTTCGGAGCTCGTGGTAGGAAAAAACTCGGAGGCGCGCGTTCTCCAGCAGGGAGTGTAAGGGCACTGGCAATTGGGCATTCCCATGTGGGCATGGCGCATCGTTGATGACATCTGTGGATATAGGGGCAGGGGAGCATTGGAGAAAGGGTGTGTTAGGGTGTAAGGGCGGGTTGGGGAAATGAGCATTCACTGTGCCTGGCGTCTGAAGTAGGGCTGACGGGGGCTGATGCCTCTGGAATTGCCGACGGCACTGGTGACGCGGAGCCTCGAGTGCGGATATCAGGTACGTTGAAGGGTGGCACAGTGCTACCCGCCACAGCGGCTAGGTTATGCTCGTTGAGTACGGGCAGGGGCAGACCAGACAGAGATATGGCACTCAGACGCTGAGTAAGGCCCTCAGTGGTATCATTCTCTGGATTTCCGGACGTGAAATACACGGGCCCAGGGAGGGTGGCCCCGTAGGACGCACGCGCCGAAACGTCCGACTGATATCGGATCAACAATATACCAGATTGCTGGAAGATCTGGTGCCCCTGGACCGGGCCAAAGGTGGCCGCAGATCGCATGATCTCGGGGATGGCATACGTGGGTGGGAATCTGACCAACGTGTAGGGCGGGGTCACAGTCCTGGACACCTCTTTGGCCATCAGTCTCTGCTGTGTCGTGGCACAAATGACTATCATGTCGCCCAGATTTTCAATTTCCTGCACGGCGGGCTGGATCAGCATGCGCTCGTGCACCATGGCAAAAATGTCGTATTTATTGAGCAAGACAATAAAAGCGAATTTTTTCCTAAGAGATGAGTTCATCTCAATCGCATCCCGAATTTCCGGAGACGGCGTTTTCTTCTTTTTCGGGCCGCCCTTTTGGAAACGTGGCTGGTGAGTAATCACCAGTGCGTTATCTTTGACCGACTCGTGCAATAGTCCCATGGAGACTCGCATTTCACCTAGGGCGTCTTGCTCCTCGTAAAAACGGGACAAGACATCTAGGGGCACGTGGAAGTCAAAGATTTTGTGGGTGTCTGGGGAGGAGTTGACGGGTATGGGCCAATGGTCTTTGGTGATCCTCGGGACCACTATGTCTCTAAGGACGGTGGAAGTGTCGTCCGGCCCGAGGCCATTGAGCATGAGCATGAGGGGGAGGGTGCCGGTAATGTCCCAAACCACCTCGGTGCCTTCAACATCTAGAACAACTTTGTTGGGCACGTCGATTCTCAATTGGAAGAGTGATGGGTGGGGTTCATACACCTTGTCTGCTGTTTCGGTTGGCGTGAGGCGCGGGAAAAATTCCACCGTTTTGGCATGGTGCTTTTTGGGCAGTTGGATGGATGTAAGGTGCATCAAAATCAACGGTTGGTCCAAAGGGCTGACATTCTCAACTATGGTGTTCGTGGTGGAGTCCCTAGACGCAAGGTGTATGATGGGACAAACGACCGTCAGGTAGAGAAAAGACAAGGCGGGAATCAAGTCGATGCGGCGGTCCAGAAGGGTTGCAAAGCTGCTATCTGCTACATTTGAGCGGGTGACGTAGGCCAACCAAACATTGGTTGTTTTGTTATGTTTTTTGGCCTGTCGGAGCAAGGACACAACTTGTCTAACAATGGTTTTGTGCGAAAAAAATGGGGGCTCATCTTCGAAAGGGGCGAATGATGGCAACATGACAAAAATCGTCAGGCCTATGAATTTGGTCCACTCCATGGAGGCCAAATCCGCAATGGAGAAGGATCTCAAGAACCCTTTATAAGGTAGACCGTCTCCGTATAGAAGTATTTGGGGAACGGGGCTCAAGGACGCCAAAAGGCAGGGAGGCGGCAAAGGCGTGGTATCATGGTATGCAAGAGGGGCGGGGGTCAGGACATCAACCCTCGAAAACCTAGACTGTCCGCGCACTGGAATTTTCCCTGCCTGCACATCCTTGCTAAGGTCACGGGCCTCGGGGAAACCCGTAGGCAGCGTCCCGTGAGGCCTAAAAACGGGATTAGAAATTACATGAACGGGTGAGGTGGGCAACCTTGGTGCGGGTGCGCGGAAACAAGACTCAGGCTCCGACTCTAGCTCGGCCGGACGGGCGGCGAGTGGGGCGGGCGGCTTGGAAGGCGTGACGAATGCATCTCTAAGGATCTTCTTTGGTGTCTCCATAGCGCCACTAGCATTACCATCTCCAAGCTCAACGACATCATGATCTAAAGCCATGGTGCGAGGGTGCGCGGAGCTATGTGTGCTAGCCGTACTACCAACCTCGATATCTACGGCTAAGCCAATTTCATCCATTGTGGAGTCGTCTTTTTTTTCGTTGTCACTTTTTTTCGTGTCAAGCAACTCACACCCGGTCGCATCATTTTTTTCCTTTGCTTTTTTTTCCTTCTCAAGAGCGCTTGGACCGGCGGTCGTGCGCCGCCCAACGGTGGGGTCAAGATTTTTTTTCTCTCTCGGCACATCGCCTACCAAAGGTCGTTCCCTGAGTCCCAACTCCGTGTCAAGGTTGACGCTTGAGCTTGAGGCAAAGGGATCACCACGTTGGGAAAGGGATGGCGGCTCAGAGTTGGAGACACTAGGATTCGAAGAGTTCCCAAGATGCATCTTTACGTGTGCAAGCATGGACTCGTTGCCTTTGGCCTTAGAGTTATGCTTCAAGGAGTTGGGCGTGGCCCTTGTTGCTTTCTTTTTTTTGTCGGCATCTTTTTTTTGTGGGTGCGACGGCAAAGAGCGAGCTCCAGAGTCGGAGGCAGTAGGAGTAGGAAGACGGGGCATGGGAGGAGAGGCACTTTTGGCAGTCTCGGACATTGCGGAATGCAGAGAAATGAAAGTGAACCACAGACGCTAATATGTATGTCAAAAGACGCAGATTGGCGTAAAACGGGAGAAAATGGCAGTCAGGTAATCTGAAGACGACAAAAAAAAGACAGAAAGGAGTGCCAGAAGGAAATTCTGTTCTCCGCACGTCAGAAGTCGCACGCGCGCACGTCGTAATTTTCCCCAGCTTTCCCCACCTGTTTCCACTTGGTCCCACTCAGTCCCAATTTTCCCCAGTTTTCCCCACCTGTTTCCACTTGGTCCCACTTAGTCCCAATTTCTCCCAGTTTTCCCACCTGTTTCCACCTGGTCCCACTTGGTCCCAATTTTTCCCAGTTTTCCCCACCTGTTTCCACTTGGTCCCACTTGTCCCAATTTTTCCTAGTTTTCCCCCCCTGTTTCCACTTGGTCCCACTCAGTCCCAATTTTTCCCAGTTTTCCCCACCTGTTTCCACTTGGTCCCACTTAGTCCCAATTTTCCCCAGTTTTCCCACCTGTTTCCACCTGGTCCCACTTGGTCCCAATTTTCCCCACTTTTCCCCACCTGTTTCCACTTGGTCCCACTTAGTCCCAATTTTTCCCAGTTTTCCCCACCTGTTTCCACTTGGTCCCACTCAGTCCCAATTTTCCCCAGTTTTCCCCACCTGTTTCCACTTGGTCCCACTTAGTCCCAATTTTCCCCAGTTTTCCCACCTGTTTCCACCTGGTCCCACTTGGTCCCAATTTTTCCCAGTTTTCCCCACCTGTTTCGACTTGGTCCCACTTGGTCCCAATTTTCCCCACTTTTCCCCACCTGTTTCCACTTGGTCCCACTTAGTCCCAATTTTTCCCAGTTTTCCCCACCTGTTTCCACTTGGTCCCACTTAGTCCCAATTTTTCCCAGTTTTCCCACCTCTTTCCACCTGGTCCCACTTGGTTCCAATTTTTCCCAGTTTTCCCCACCTGTTTCCACTTGGTCCCACTTGGTCCCAATTTTCCCCATCTTTCCCCACCTGTTTACACTTGGTCCAACTTAGTCCCAATTTTTCCCAGTTTTCCCCACCTGTTTCCACTTGGTCCAACTTAGTCCCAATTTTTCCCAGTTTTCCCCACCTGTTTCCACTTGGTCCCACTCAGTCCCAATTTTTCCCAGGTTTCCCCACCTGTTTCCACTTGGTCCCACTTAGTCCCAATTTTTCCCAGTTTTCCCCACCTGTTTCCACTTGGTCCCACTTAGTCCCAATTTTTCACGGCTTGCCCCACCTGTTTCCACTTGGTCCCACTTGGTCCCAATTTTTCCCACTTTTCCCCACCTGTTTCCACTTCGCCCCACTTAGTCCCAATTTTTCCCAGTTTTCCCCACCTGTTTGCGGTTGGTCCCACTTGGTCCCAATTTTCCCCAGCTTTCCCCACCTGTCTCCACTTGGTCCAACTTAGTCCCAATGTTTCCCAGTTTTCCCCACCTGTTTCCACCTGGTCCAACTTAGTCCCAATTTTTCCAAGTTTTCCCCACTCGTTTCCACTTGGTCCCACTTAGTCCCAATTTTTCCCAGTTTTCCCCACCTGTTTCCACTTGGTCCAACTTAGTCCCAATTCTTCCCAGGTTTCCCCACCTGTTTCCACTCGGTCCCACTTGGTCCCAATTTTTCCCACTTTTCCCCTACCGTTTCCACTTCGCCCCACTTAGTCTCAATTTCTCCCAGTTTTCCCCACCTGTTTCCACTTGGTCCCACTTGGTCCCAATTTTCCCCAGTTTTCCCCACTCGTTTCCACTTGGTCCCACTTGGTCCCAATTTTCCCCAGCTTTCCCCACCTGTTTCCATTTGGTCCAACTTAGTCCCAATTTTTCCCAGTTTTCCCCACTTGTTTCCACTTGGTCCCACTTAGTCCCAACTTTTGCCAGTTTTCCCCACCTGTTTCCACTTGGTCCAACTCAGTCCCAATTTTTCAAGTTTTCCCCACCTGTTTCCACTTGGTCCCACTTGGTCCCAATTTTTCCCACTTTTCCCCACCTGTTTCCACTTCGCCCCACTTAGTCCCAATTTTTCCCAATTTTCCCCACCTGTTTCCACTTGGTCCCACTTGGTCCCAATTTTCCCCTGCTTTCCCCACCTGTTTCCACTTGGTCCAACTTAGTCCCAATTTTTCCCAGTTTTCCCCACCTGTTTCCACTTGGTCCCACTTGGTCCCAATTTTCCCCAGCTTTCCCCACCTGTTTCCACTTGGTCCCACTTAGTCCCAATTTCTCCCAGTTTTCCCACCTGTTTCCACCTGGTCCCACTTGGTCCCAATTTTTCCCAGTTTTCCCCACCTGTTTCCACTTGGTCCCACTTGGTCCCAATTTTCCCCAGCTTTCCCCACCTGTTTCCACTTGGTCCCACTCAGTCCCAATTTTTCCCAGTTTTCCCCACCTGTTTCCACTTGGTCCCACTTAGTCCCAATTTTCCCCAGTTTTCCCCACCTCTTTCCACTTGGTCCCACTTAGTCCCAATTTTTCCCAGTTTTCCCACCTCTTTCCACCTGGTCCCACTTGGTCCCAATTTTTCCCAGTTTTCGCCACCTGTTTCCACTTGGTCCCACTTGTCCCAATTTTCCCCACTTTTCCCCACCTGTTTCCACTTGGTCCAACTTAGTCCCAATTTTCCCCAGTTTTCCCCACCTATTTCCACTTGGTCCCACTTAGTCCCAATTTCTCCCAGTTTTCCCCACCTCTTTCGACTTGATCCCACTTTGTCCCAATTTTTCCTAGTTTGCCCCACCTGTTTCCACTTGGTCCCACATACTCCCAATTTCCCCCGATTTTCCCCACCTGTTTCCACTTGGTCCACGTTAGTCCCAATTTTTGCCAGTTTTGACCACCTGTTTCAACTTGGTCCCACTTAGTCCCAATTTTTCCCAGTTTTCCCCACCTGTTTACACTTGGTCCCACTTAGTCCCAATTTTCCCCAGTTTTCCCTACCTGTTTCCACTTGGTCCCACTTAGTCCCAATTTTTGCCAGTTTTCCCCACGTGTTTCCACTTGGTACCACTTAGTCCCAATTTTTCCCAGATTTCCCCACCTGTTACCACTTGGTCCCACTTAGTCCCAATTTCTCCCAATTTTCCCCACCCGTTTCCACTTGGTCCCACTTAGTCCCAATTTTCCCCAGTTTTCCCCACCTGTTTCCACTTGGTCCCACTTAGTCCCAATTTTTCCCAGTTTTCCCCACCTGTTTCCACTTGGTCCCACTTAGTCCCAATTTTCCCCATTTCTCCCCACCTGTTTCCACTTGGCCCACTTAGTCCCCGTTTTTCCCAGTTTTCCCCACCTATTTCCACTTGGTCCCACTTAGTCCCAATTTTTCCCAGTTTTCCCCACCTGTTTCCACTTGGTCCCACTTGGTCCCAATTTTTCCCAATTTTCTCCACCTGTTTCCACTTCGCCCCACTTAGTCCAAATTTTTCCCAGTTTTCCCCACCTGTTTCCACTTGGTCCCACTTGGTCCCAATTTTCCCCAGCTTTCCCCACCTGTTTCCACTTGGTCCAACTTAGTCCCAATTTCCCCCAGTTTTCCCCACCTGTTTCCACTTGGTCCAACCTAGTCCCAATTTTTCCCAGTTTTCCCCACCTGTTTCCACCTGGTACAACCTAGTCCTAATTTTTCCAAGTTTTCCCCACCCGTTTCCACTTGGTCCCACTTAGTCCCAATTTTTCCCAGTTTTCCCGACCTGTTTCCACTTGGTCCCACTTAGTCCCAATTTTTCCCAGTTTTCCCCACCTGTTTCCACTTGGTCCCACTTAGTCCCAATTTTACTCAGTTTTCCGCACCTGTTTCCACTTGGTCCCACTTAGGCCCAATTTTTCCCAGTTTTCCCCACCTGTTTCCACTTCGTCCCACTTGTCCCAATTTTTCCTAGTTCCCCCCCCCCCCCCCTGTTTCCACTTGGTCCCACTCAGTCCCAATGTTTCCCAGTTTTCCCCACCTGTTTCCACTTGGTCCCACTTAGTCCCAATTTTCCCCAGTTTTCCCACCTGTTTCCACCTGGTCCCACTTGGTCCCAATTTTTTCCACTTTTCCCCACCTGTTTCCACTTGGTCCCACTTAGTCCCAATTTTTCCCAGTTTTTTCCCCTGTTTCCACTTGGTCCCACTCAGTCCCAATTTTTCCCAGTTTTCCCCACCTGTTTCCACTTGGTCCCACTTAGTCCCAATTTTCCCCAGTTTTCCCACCTGTTTCCACCTGGTCCCACTTGGTCCCAATTTTTCCCAGTTTTCCCCACCTGTTTCGACTTGGTCCCACTTGGTCGCAATTTTCCCCACTTTTCCCCACCTGTTTCCACTTGGTCCCACTTGGGCCCAATTTTTCCCAGTTTTCCCCACCTGTTTCCACTTGGTCCCACTTAGTCCCAATTTTTCCCAGTTTTCCCACCTCTTTCCACCTGGTCCCACTTAGTCCCAATTTTTCCCAGTTTTCCCCACCTGTTTCCACTTGGTCCCACTTGGTCCCAATTTTCCCCATCTTTCCCCACCTGTTTCCACTTGGTCCCACTTGGTCCCAATTTTTCCCAGTTTTCCCCACCTGTTTCCACTTGGTCCCACTTGGTCCCAATTTTCCCCAGCTTTCCCCACCTGTTTCCACTTGGTCCAACTTAGTCCCAATTTTTCCCAGTTTTCCCCACCTGTTTCCACTTGGTCCAACTTAGTCCCAATTTTTCCCAGTTTTCCCCACCTGTTTCCACTTGGTCCCACTCAGTCCCAATTTTTCCCAGTTTTCCCCACCTGTTTCCACTTGGTCCCACTTAGTCCCAATTTCTCCCAGTTTTCCCACCTGTTTCCACCTGGTCCCACTTGGTCCCAATTTTTCCCAGATTTCCCCACCTGTTTCCACTTGGTCCCACTTGTCCCAATTTTTCCTAGTTTTCCCCCCCTGTTTCCACTTGGTTCCACTCAGTCCCAATTTTTCCCAGTTTTCCCCACCTGTTTCCACTTGGTCCCACTTAGTCCCAATTTTTCCCAGTTTTCCCACCTCTTTCCACCTGGTCCCACCTGGTCCCAATTTTTCCCAGTTTTCGCCACCTGTTTCCACTTGGTCCCACTTGTCCCAATTTTCCCCACTTTTCCCCACCTGTTTCCACTTGGTCCAACTTAGTCCCAATTTTCCCCAGTTTTCCCCACCCATTTCCACTTGGTCCCACTTAGTCCCAATTTCTCCCAGTTTTCCCCACCTCTTTCGACTTCGTCCCACTTTGTCCCAATTTTTCCTAGTTTGCCCCACCTGTTTCCACTTGGTCCCACATACTCCCGATTTCCCCCAATTTTCCCCACCTGTTTCAACTTGGTCCCACTTAGTCCCAATTTTTCCCAGTTTTCCCCACCTGTTTACACTTGGTCCCACTTAGTCCCAATTTTCCCCAGTTTTCCCCACCTGTTTCCACTTGGTCCCACTTAGTCCCAATTTTTGCCAGTTTTCCCCACGTGTTTCCACTTGGTCCCACTTAGTCCCAATTTTTCCCAAATTTCCCCACCTGTTTCCACTTGGTCCCACTTAGTCCCAATTTCTCCCAATTTTCCCCACCCGTTTCCACTTGGTCCCACTTAGTCCCAATTTTTCCCAGTTTTCCCCACCTGTTTCCACTTGGTCCCACTCAGTCCCAATTTTTCCCAGTTTTCCCCACCTGTTTCCACTTGGTCCCACTTAGTCCCAATTTTCCCCAGTTTTCCCACCTGTTTCCACCTGGTCCCACTTGGCCCCAATTTTTCCCACTTTTCCCCACCTGTTTCCACTTGGTCCCACTTAGTCCCAATTTTTGCCAGATTTCCCCACCTGTTTCCACTTGGACCCACTTAGTCCCAATTTTTCCCAGCTTTCCCCACCTGTTTCCACTTGGTCCCACTTGGTCCCAATTTTTCCCAGTTTTCCCCACCTGCTTCCACTTGGTCCCACTTGGTCCCAATTTTTCCCATCTTTCCCCACCTGTTTCCACTTGGTCCAAGTTAGTCCCAATTTTTGCCAGTTTTCCCCACCTGTTTCCACTTGGTCCAACTTAGTCCCATTTTTTCCCAGTTTTCCCCACCTGTTTCCACTTGGTCCCACTCAGTCCCAATTTTTCCCAGCTTTCCCCACCTGTTTCCACTTGGTCCCACCTAGTCCCAATTTTTCCCAGTTTTCCCCACCTGTTTCCACTTGGTCGCACTTAGTCCCAATTTTTCCCGGCTTGCCCCACCTGTTTCCACTTGGTCCCACTTAGTCCCAATTTTTCCCAGTTTTCCCCACCTGTTTCCACTTGGTCCCACTTGGTCCCAATTTTCTCCAGCTTTCCCCACCTGTTTCCACTTGGTCCCACTCAGTCCCAATTTTTCCCAGTTTTCCCCACCTGTTTCCACTTGGTCCCACTTAGTCCCAATTTCTCCCAGTTTTCCCACCTGTTTCCACCTGGTCCCACTTGGTCCCAATTTTTCCCAGTTTTCCCCACCTGTTTCCACTTGGTCCCACTTGTCCCAATTTTCCCCAGTTTTCCCCCCCTGTTTCCACTTGGTCCCACTCAGTCCCAATTTTCCCCAGTTTTCCCCACCTGTTTCCACTTGGTCCCACTTAGTCCCAATTTTCCCCAGTTTTCCCACCTGTTTCCACCTGGTCCCACTTGGTCCCAATTTTTCACGGCTTGCCCCACCTGTTTCCACTTGGTCCCACTTGGTCCCAATTTTTCCCACTTTTCCCCACCTGTTTCCACTTCGCCCCACTTAGTCCCAATTTTTGCCAGTTTTCCCCACGTGTTTCCACTTGGTCCCACTTAGTCCCAATTTTTCCCAGATTTCCCCACCTGTTTCCACTTGGTCCCACTTAGTCCCAATTTCTCCCAATTTTCCCCACCCGTTTCCACTTGGTCCCACTTAGTCCCAATTTTTCCCAGTTTTCCCCACCTGTTTCCACTTGGTCCCACTCAGTCCCAATTTTTCCCAGTTTTCCCCACCTGTTTCCACTTGGTCCCACTTAGTCCCAATTTTCTCCAGTTTTCCCACCTGTTTCCACCTGGTCCCACTTGGCCCCAATTTTTCCCACTTTTCCCCACCTGTTTCCACTTGGTCCCACTTAGTCCCAATTTTTGCCAGATTTCCCCACCTGTTTCCACTTGGACCCACTTAGTCCCAATTTTTCCCAGCTTTCCCCACCTGTTTCCACTTGGTCCCACTTGGTCCCAATTTTTCCCAGTTTTCCCCACCTGCTTCCACTTGGTCCCACTTGGTCCCAATTTTTCCCATCTTTCCCCACCTGTTTCCACTTGGTCCAAGTTAGTCCCAATTTTTGCCAGTTTTCCCCACCTGTTTCCACTTGGTCCAACTTAGTCCCAATTTTTCCCAGTTTTCCCCACCTGTTTCCACTTGGTCCCACTCAGTCCCAATTTTTCCCAGCTTTCCCCACCTGTTTCCACTTGGTCCCACCTAGTCCCAATTTTTCCCAGTTTTCCCCACCTGTTTCCACTTGGTCGCACTTAGTCCCAATTTTTCCCGGCTTGCCCCACCTGTTTCCACTTGGTCCCACTTAGTCCCAATTTTTCCCAGTTTTCCCCACCTGTTTCCACTTGGTCCCACTTGGTCCCAATTTTCTCCAGCTTTCCCCACCTGTTTCCACTTGGTCCCACTCAGTCCCAATTTTTCCCAGCTTTCCCCACCTGTTTCCACTTGGTCCAACTTAGTCCCAATTTCTCCCAGTTTTCCCACCTGTTTCCACCTGGTCCCACTTGGTCCCAATTTTTCCCAGTTTTCCCCACCTGTTTCCACTTGGTCCCACTTGTCCCAATTTTCCCCAGTTTTCCCCCCCTGTTTCCACTTGGTCCCACTCAGTCCCAATTTTCCCCAGTTTTCCCCACCTGTTTCCACTTGGTCCAACTTAGTCCCAATTTTCCCCAGTTTTCCCCACCTGTTTCCACTTGGTCCCACTTAGTCCCAATTTTTCACGGCTTGCCCCACCTGTTTCCACTTGGTCCCACTTGGTCCCAATTTTTCCCACTTTTCCCCACCTGTTTCCACTTCGCCCCACTTAGTCCCAATTTTTCCCAGTTTTCCCCACCTGTTTGCACTTGGTCCCACTTGGTCCGAATTTCCCCCAGCTTTCCCCACCTGTTTCCACTTGGTCCAACTTAGTCCCAATTTTTCCCAGTTTTCCCCACCTGTTTCCACCTGGTCCAACTTAGTCCCAATTTTTCCAAGTTTTCCCCACTCGTTTCCACTTGGTCCAACTTAGTCCCAATTTTTCCCAGTTTTCCCCACCTGTTTCCACTTGGTCCAACTTAGTCCCAATTCTTCCCAGGTTTCCCCACCTGTTTCCACTCGGTCCCACTTGGTCCCAATTTTTCCCACTTTTCCCCACCCGTTTCCACTTCGCCCCACTTAGTCTCAATTTTTCCCAGTTTTCCCCACCTGTTTCCACTTGGTCCCACTTGGTCCCAATTTTCCCCAGCTTTCCCCACCTGTTTCCACTTGGTCCAACTTAGTCCCAATTTTTCCCAGTTTTCCCCACTTGTTTCCACTTGTTCCCACTTAGTCCCAATTTTTGCCAGTTTTCCCCACCTGTTTCCACTTGGTCCAACTTAGTCCCAATTTTTCCCAGTTTTCCCCACCTGTTTCCACTTGGTCCCACTTGGTCCCAATTTTCCCCAGCTTTCCCCACCTGTTTCCACTTGGTCCCACTCAGTCCCAATTTTTCCCAGTTTTCCCCACCTGTTTCCACTTGGTCCCACTTAGTCCCAATTTCTCCCAGTTTTCCCACCTGTTTCCACCTGGTCGCACTTGGTCCCAATTTTTCCCAGTTTTCCCCACCTGTTTCCACTTGGTCCCACTTGTCCCAATTTTTCCTAGTTTTCCCCCCCTGTTTCCACTTGGTCCCACTCAGTCCCCATTTTTCCCAGTTTTCCCCACCTGTTTCCACTTGGTCCCACTTAGTCCCAATTTTCCCCAGTTTTCCCACCTGTTTCCACCTGGTCCCACTTGGTCCCAATTTTTCCCACTTTTCCCCACCTGTTTCCACTTGGTCCCACTTAGTCCCAATTTTTCCCAGTTTTCCCCCCCTGTTTCCACTTGGTCCCACTCAGTCCCAATTTTCCCCAGTTTTCCCCACCTGTTTCCACTTGGTCCCACTTAGTCCCAATTTTCCCCAGTTTTCCCACCTGTTTCCACCTGGTCCCACTTGGTCCCAATTTTTCCCAGTTTTCCCCACCTGTTTCGACTTGGTCCCACTTGGTCCCAATTTTCCCCACTTTTCCCCACCTGTTTCCACTTGGTCCCACTTAGTCCCAATTTTTCCCAGTTTTCCCCACCTGTTTCCACTTGGTCCCACTTAGTCCCAATTTTTCCCAGTTTTCCCACCTCTTTCCACCTGGTCCCACTTGGTTCCAATTTTTCCCAGTTTTCCCCACCTGTTTCGACTTGGTCCCACTTGGTCCCAATTTTCCCCACTTTTCCCCACCTGTTTCCACTTGGTCCCACTTAGTCCCAATTTTTCCCAGTTTTCCCCACCCGTTTCCACTTGGTCCAATTTAGTCCCAATTTTTCCCAGTTTTCCCACGTGTTTCCACTTGGTCCCACTTAGTCCCAATTTTCCCCAGTTTTCCCCACCTGTTTCCACTTGGTCCCACTTAGTCCCAATTTTTCCCACGTTCCCCCACCTGTTTCCACTTGGTCCCACTTGGTCCCAATTTTTCCCAGTTTTCCCCACCTGTTTCCACTTGGTCCCACTTAGTCCCAATT
The DNA here is from genome assembly GCA_964036045.1 of Eutreptiella sp. 'Long Island Sound 2002'. Taxonomy (NCBI): domain Eukaryota; phylum Euglenozoa; class Euglenophyceae; order Eutreptiales; family Eutreptiaceae; genus Eutreptiella; species Eutreptiella sp. 'Long Island Sound 2002'. Next base: position 159,510,705 of record OZ038378.1, read on the forward strand.
TTTCCCAGCTTTCCCCACCTGTTTCCACTTGGTCCCACTTAGTTCCAATTTCTCCCAATTTTCCCCACCCGTTTCCACTTGGTCCCACTTAGTCCCAATTTTTCCCAGGTTTCCCCACCTGTTTCCACTTGGTCCCACTTGGGCCCAATTTTTCCCAGTTTTCCCCACTTGTTTTCACTTGGTCCCACTTAGTCCCAAATTTTCCCAGTTTTCCCCACCTGTTTCCACTTGGTCCCACTTAGTCCCAATTTTCCCCAGTTTTCCCCACCTGTTTCCACTTGGTCCCACTTGGTCCCAATTGTCCCCACTTTTCCCCACCTGTTTCCACTTGGTCCCACTTAGTCCCAATTTTTTGCAGCTTTCCCCACCTGTTTCCATTTGGTCCCACTTCGTCCCAATTTCCCCAAGTTTTCCCCGCCTGTATCCACTTGGTCCAACTTAGTCCCAATTTTTCCAAGTTTTCCCCACCTGTTTCCACTTGGTCCCACTTAGTCCCATTTTTTCCCAGTTTTCCCCACCTGTTTCCACTTGGTCCCACTTAGTCCCAATTTTCCTCAGTTTTCCCCACCTGTTTCCACTTGGTCCCACTTAGTCCCAATTTTCCCCAGTTTTCCCCACCTGTTTCCACTTGGTCCCACTTAGTCCCAATTTTCCCAGTTTTCCCCACCTGTTTCCACTTGGTCCCACTTAGTCCCAATTTTTCCCAGCTTTCCCCACCTGTTTCCACGTGGTCCCACTTAGTCCTAATTTTCCCCAATTTTCCCCACCTGTTTCCACTTGGTCCCACTTAGTCCCAATTTTCCCAAGTTTTCCCCACCTGTTTCCACTTGGTCCCACTCAGTCCCAATTTTTCCAAGTTTTCCCCACCTGTTTCCACTTGGTCCGACTCATTCCCAATTTTTCCCAGTTTTCCCCACCTGTTTCCACTTGGTCCCACTTAGTCCCAATTTTTCCCAATTTTCCCCACCTGTTTCCACTTGGTCCCACTTAGTCCCAATTTTCCCCAGTTTTCCCCACCTGTTTCCACTTGGTCCCACTTAGTCCCAATTTTTCCCAGTTTTCCCCACCTGTTTCCACTTGGTCCAAGGTAGTCCCAATTTTTCCCAGTTTTCCCCACCTGTTTCCACTTGGTCCCACTTAGTCCCAATTTTTCCCAGTTTTCCCCACCTGTTTCCACTTGGTCCCACTTAGTCCCAATTTTTCCCAGCTTTCCCCACCTGTTTCCACTTGGTGCCACTTAGTCCCAATTTTTCCCAGTTTTCCCACCTGTTTCCACCTGGTCCCACTTGGTCCCAATTTTTCCCAGTTTTCCCCACCTGTTTCCACTTGGTCCCACTTGTCCCAATTTCTCCTAGTTTCCCCCCCCTGTTTCCACTTGGTCCAACTTAGTCCCAATTTTCCCTAGTTTTCCCCACCTATTTCCACTTGGTCCCACTTAGTCCCAATTTTTCCCAGTTTTCCCCACCTGTTTCCACTTGGTCCAACTTAGTCCCAATTTTCCCAAGTTTTCCCCACCTGTCTCCACTTGGTCCAACTTAGTCCCAATTTTTCCAAGTTTTCCCCACCCGTTTCCACTTGGTCCCACTTAGTCCCAATTTTTCCCAGTTTTCCCCACCTGTTCCCACTTGGTCCCACTTAGTCCCAATTTTCCTCAGTTTTCCCCACATGTTTCCACTTGGTCCCACTTAGTCCCAATTTTTCCCAGCTTTCCCCACCTGTTTCCACGTGGTCCCACTTAGTCCCAATTTTCCCCAATTTTCCCCACCTGTTTCCACTTGGTCCCACTTAGTCCCAATTCTCCCCAGTTTTCCCCACCTGTTTCCACTTGGTCCCACTCAGTCCCAATTTTTCCCAGTTTTCCCCACCTGTTTCCACTTGGTCCCACTCATTCCCAATTTTTCCCCGTTTTCCCCACCTGTTTCCACTTGGTCCCACTTAGTCCCAATTTGCTCCAGCTTTCCCCACCTGTTTCCACTTGGTCCCACTTAGTCCCAATTTTTCCTAGTTTTCCCCACCTGTTTCCACTTGGTCCCACTCAGCCCCAATTTTTCCCAGTTTTCCCCACCTGTTTCCACTTGGTCCCACTTAGTCCCAATTTTTCCCAGTTTTCCCACCTGTTTCCACCTGGTCCCACTTGGTCCCAATTTTCCCCAGTTTTCCCCACCTGTTTCCACTTGGTCCCACTTGTCCCAATTTTTCCTAGTTTCCCCCCCCCCTGTTTCCACTTGGTCCAACTTAGTCCCAATTTTCCCCAGTTTTCCCCACCTATTTCCACTTGGTCCCACTTAGTCCCAATTTTTCCCAGTTTTCCCCACCTGTTTCGACTTGGTCCCACTTTGTCCCAATTTTTCCTAGTTTGCCCCACCTGTTTCCACTTGGTCCCACATAGTCCCTATTTCCCCCAATTTTCCCCACCTGTTTCCACTTGGTCCAAGTTAGTCCCAATGTTTCCCAGTTTTTCCCACCTGTTTCCACTTGGTCCCACTTAGTCCCCGTTTTCCCCAGTTTTCCCCACCTGTTTCGACTTGGTCCCACTTAGTCCCAATTTTCCCCAGTTTTCCCCACCTATTTCCGATTGGTCCCACTTAGTCCCAATTTTTCCCAGTTTTCCCCACGTGTTTGCAGTTGGTCCCACGTAGTCCCAATTTTTCCCAGGTTTCCCCACCCCTTTCCACTTGGTCCCACTTAACTCCAATTTTTCCCAGGTTTCCCCACCCGTTTCCACCTGGTCCCACTTAGTCCCAATTTTTCCCAGGTTTCCCCACCTGTTTCCACTTGGTCCCACTTGGTCCCAATTTTTCCCAGTTTTCCCCACCTGTTTCCACTTGGTCCCACCTAGTCCCAATTTTTCCCAGGTTTCCCCACCTGTTTCCACTTGGTCCCACTTAGTCGCAATTTCTCCCAATTTTCCCCACCTGTTTCCACTTGGTCCCACTTTGTGCCAATTTTTCCCAGTTTTCCCCACCTGTTTCCACTTGGTCCCAATTTTCCCCAGCTTTCCCCACCTGTTTCCACTTGGTCCAACTTAGTCCCAATTTTCCCCAGTTTTCCCCACCTGTTTCCACTTGGTCCCACTTGGTCCCAATTTTCCCCAGCTTTCCCCACCTGTTTCCACTTCGCCCCACTCAGTCCCAACTTTTCCCAGTTTTCCCCACTTGTTTCCACTTGGTCCCACTTCGTCCCAATTTTCCCCAGCTTTCCCCACCTGTTTCCACTTGGTCCAACTTAGTCCCAATTTTTCCTAGCTTTCTCCACCTGTTTCCACTTGGTCCAACTTAGTCCCAATTTTCCCCAGTTTTCCCCACCTGTTTCCACTTGGTCCAACTTAGTCCCAATTTTCCTCAGTTTTCCCCACATGTTTCCACTTGGTCCCACTTAGTCCCAATTTTTCCCAGTTTTCCCCACCTGTTTCCACTTGGTCCCACTTAGTCCCAATTTTTCCCAGTCTTCCCCATCTGTTTCCACTTGGTCCCACTTAGTCCCCGTTTTTGCCAGTTTTCCCCACCTATTTCCACTTGGTCCCACTTAGTCCCAATTTTTCCCAGTTTTCCCCACCTGTTTCGACTTGGTCCCACTTTGTCCCAATTTTTCCTAGTTTGCCCCACTTGTTTCCACTTGGTCCCACATAGTCCCGATTTCCCCCAATTTTCCCCACCTGTTTCCACTTGGTCCCACTTAGTCCCCGTTTTTCCCAGTTTTCCCCACCTGTTTCCACTTGGTCCCACTTAGTCCCAATTTTCCCTAGTTTTCCCCACCCGTTTCCACTTGGTCCCACTTAGTCCCAGTTTCTCCCAGTTTTCCCCACCTGTTTCCACTTGGTGCCACTTAGTCCCAATTTTTCCCAGTTTTCCCCACCTGTCTCCACTTGGTCCCACTTAGTCCCCGTTTTTCCCAGTTTTCCCCACCTGTTTCCACTTGGTCCCACTTAGTCCCAATTTTCCCCAGTTTTCCCCACCCGTTTCCACTTGGTCCCACTTAGTCCCAATTTTCCTCAGTTTTCCCCACCTGTTTCCACTTGGTCCCACTTGGTCCCAATTTTCCCAGTTTTCCCCACCTGTTTCCACTTGGTCCCACTTAGTCCCAATTTTTCCCAGTTTCCCCACTTGTTTCCACTTGGTCCCACTTGTCCCAATTTTTTCCTAGTTTTCCCCCCCTGTTTCTACTTGGTCCAACTTAGTCACAATTTTTCCCAGGTATCCCCACCTGTGTCCACTTGGTCCCACTTGGCCCCAAATTTTTCCCACTTTTCCCCACCCGTTTCCACTTCGCCCCACTTAGTCCCAATTTTTCCCAGTTTTCCCCACCTGTTTCCACTTGGTCCCACTTAGTCCCAATTTTTCCCAGTTTTCCCCACCTGTTTCCACTTGGTCCCACGTAGTCCCAATTTTTCCCCCTTTTCCCCACCTGTTTCCACTTGGTCCCACTTACTCCCAATTTTCCCTAGTTTTCCCCACCCGATTCCACTTGGCCCCACTTAGTCCCAAGTTTTCCCAGTTTTGACCACCTGTTTCGACTTGGTCCCACTTAGTCCCAATTTTTCCCAGTTTTCCCCCACCTGTTTCCACTTGGTGCCACTTAGTCCCAATTTTTCCCAGTTTTCCCCACCTGTTTCCACTTGGTCCCACTTAGTCCCCGTTTTTCCCAGTTTTCCCCACCTGTTTCCACTTGGTCCCACTTAGTCCCAATTTTCCCTAGTTTTCCCCACCCGTTTCCACTTGGTCCCACTTAGTCCCAATTTTTCCCAGTTTTCCCCGCCTGTTTCCACTTGGTGCCACTTAGTCCCAATTTTTCCCAGTTTTCCCCACCTGTTTCCACTTGGTCCCACTTAGTCCCCGTTTTTCCCAGTTTTCCCCACCTGTTTCCACTTGGTCCCACTTAGTCCCAATTTTTCCCAGTTTTCCCCACCCGCTTCCACTTGGTCCCACTTAGTCCCAATTTTCCTCAGTTTTCCCCACCTGTTTCCACTTGGTCCCACTTGGTCCCAATTTTCCCAGTTTTCCCCACCTGTTTCGACTTGGTCCCACTTAGTCCCAATTTTTCCCAGTTTCCCCACCTGTTTCCACTTGGTCCCACTTGTCCCAATTTTTTCCTAGTTTTCCCCCCCTGTATCCACTTGGTCCAACTTAGTCACAATTCTTCCCAGGTTTCCCCACCTGTTTCCACTTGGTCCCACTTGGTCCCAAATTTTTCCCACTTTTCCCCACCCGTTTCCACTTCGCCCAACTTAGTCCCAATTTTCCCCAGTTTTCCCCACCTGTTTCCACTTGGTCCCACTTGGTCCCAATTTTCCCCAGCTTTCCCCACCTGTTTCCACTTGGTCCAACTTAGTCCCAATTTTTCCCAGTTTTCCCCACCTGTTTCCACTAGGTCCCACTTAGTCCCAATTTTTCCCAGTTTTCCCCACCTGTTTCCACTTGGTCCCACTTAGTCCCAATTTTCCCTAGTTTTGCCCACCTGTTTCCACTTGGTCCCACTTAGTCCCAATTTTTCCCAGTTTTCCCCACCCGTTTCCACTTGGTCCCACTTAGTCCCAATTTTCCCTAGTTTTGCCCACCTGTTTCCACTTGGTCCCACTTAGTCCCAATTTTTTCCAGTTTTCCCCACCTGTTTCCACTTGGTCCCACTTGGTCCCAATTTTCCCAGTTTTCCCCACCTGTTTCCACTTGGTCCCACTTAGTCCCAGTTTTTCCCAGTTTTCCCACCTGTTTCCACTTGGTCCCACTTGGTCCCAATTTTTCCCACTTTTCCCCACCTGTTTCCACTTCGCCCCACGTAGTCCCAATTTTTCCCAGTTTTCCCCACCTGTTTCCACTTGGTCCCACTTGGTCCCAATTTTCTGCAGCTTTCCCCACCTGTTTCCACTTGGTCCAACTTAGTCCCAATTTTTCCCAGTTTTCCCCACCTGTTTCCACTTGGTCCAACTTAGTCCCAATTTTTCCAAGTTTTCCCCACCCGTTTCTACTTGGTCCCACTTAGTCCCAATTTTCCCAGTTTTCCCCACCTGTTTCCACTTGGTCCCACTCAGTCCCAATTTTTCCCAGTTTTCCCCACCTGTTTCCACTTGGTCCCACTTAGTCCCAATTTTTCCCTGTTTTCCCCACCTGTTTCGACTTGGTCCCACTTAGTCCCAATTTTTCCCAGTTTTCCCACCTGTTTCCACCTGGTCCCACTTGGTCCCAATTTTTCCCAGTTTTCCCCACCTGTTTCCACTTGGTCCCACTTAGTCCCAATTTTTCCTAGTTCCCCCCCCCCTGTTTCCACTTGGTCCCACTCAGTCCCAATTTTTCCCAGTTTTCCCCACCTGTTTCCACTTGGTCCCACTTAGTCCCAATTTTTCCCAGTTTTCCCACCTGTTTCCACCTGGTCCTACTTGGTCCCAATTTTTCCCAGTTTTCCCCACCTGTTTCCACTTGGTCCCACTTAGTCCCAATTTTCCCCAGTTTTCCCCACCTGTTTCCACTTGGTCCCACTCAGTCCCTATTTCTCCCAGTTTTCCCCACCTGTTTCCACTTGGTCCCACTTAGTCCCAATTTTCCTCAGTTTTCCCCACGTGTTTCCACTTGGTCCCACTTGGTCCCAATTTTCCCAGTTTTCCCCACCTGTTTCCACTTGGTCCAACTTAGTCCCAATTTTTCCCAGTTTTCCCCACCTGTTTCCACCTGGTCCCACTTGGTCCCAATTTTTCCCACTTTTCCCCACCTGTTTCCACTTCGCCCCACTTAGTCCCAACTTTTCCCAGTTTTCCCCACCTGTTTCCACTTGGTCCCACTTGGTCCCAATTTTCCCCAGCTTTCCCCACCTGTTTCCACTTGGTCCAACTTAGTCCCAATTTTTCCCAGTTTTCCCCACCTGTTTCCACTTGGTCCAACTTAGTCCCAATTTTTCCCAGTTTTCCCCACCTGTTTCCACTTGGTCCAACTTAGTCCCAATTTTTCCAAGTTTTCCCCACCCGTTTCCACTTGGTCCCACTTAGTCCCAATTTTCCCAGTTTTCCCCACCTGTTTCCACTTGGTCCCACTCAGTCCCAATTTTTCCCAGTTTTCCCCACCTGTTTCCACTTGGTCCCACTTAGTCCCAATTTTTCCCAGTTTTCCCCACCTGTTTCGACTTGGTCCCACTTAGTCCCAATTTTTCCCAGTTTTCCCACCTGTTTCCACCTGGTCCCACTTGGTCCCAATTTGTCCCAGTTTTCCCCACCTGTTTCCACTTGGTCCCACTTGTCCCAATTTTTCCTAGTTTCCCCCCCCCTGTTTCCACTTGGTCCCACTCAGTCCCAATTTTTCCCAGTTTTCCCCACCTGTTTCCACTTGGTCCCACTTAGTCCCAATTTTTCCCAGTTTTCCCCACCTGTTTCCACTTGGTCCCACTCAGTCCCAATTTTTCCCTGTTTTCCCCACCTGTTTCCACTTGGTCCCACTTAGTCCCAATTTTCCCCAGTTTTCCCCACCTGTTTCCACTTGGTCCCACTTAGTCCCAATTTTCCTCAGTTTTCCCCACCTGTTTCCACTTGGTCCCACTTGGTCCCAATTTTCCCAGTTTTCCCCACCTGTTTCCACTTGGTCCCACTTAGTCCCAGTTTTTCCCAGTTTTCCCACCTGTTTCCACCTGGTCCCACTTGGTCCCAATTTTTCCCACTTTTCCCCACCTGTTTCCACTTCGCCCCACTTAGTCCCAATTTTTCCCAGTTTTCCCCACCTGTTTCCACTTGGTCCCACTTGGTCCCAATTTTCCCCAGCTTTCCCCACCTGTTTCCACTTGGTCCAACTTAGTCCCAATTTTTCCCAGTTTTCCCCACCTGTTTCCACTTGGTCCAACTTAGTTCCAATTTTTCCCAGTTTTCCCCACCTGTTTCCACTTGGTCCCACTTAGTCCCAATTTTTCCCAGTTTTCCCCACCTGTTTCCACTTGATCCCACTTAGTCGCAATTTTTCCCTGTTTTCCCCACCTGTTTCGACTTGGTCCCACTTAGTCCCGATTTTTCCCAGTTTTCCCACCTGTTTCCACCTGGTCCCACTTGGGCCCAATTTTTCCCAGTTTTCCCCACCTGTTTCCACTTGGTCCCACTTAGTCCCAATTTTTCCCGGTTTTCCCCACCTGTTTCCACTTGGTCCGACTCATTCCCAATTTTCCCCAGTTTTCCCCACGTGTTTCCACTTGGTCCACCTTAGTCTCAATTTTTCCAAGTTTTCCCCACCCGTTTCCACTTGGTCGCACTTAGTCCCAATTTTTCCAGTTTTCCCCACGTGTTTCCACTTGGTCCCACTCAGTCCCAATTTTTCCCAGTTTTCCCCACCTGTTTCCACTTGGTCCCACTTAGTCGCAATTTTTCCCTGTTTTCCCCACCTGTTTCGACTTGGTCCCACTTAGTCCCAATTTTTCCCAGTTTTCCCACCTGTTTCCACCTGGTCCCACTTGGGCCCAATTTTTCCCAGTTTTCCCCACCTGTTTCCACTTGGTCCCACTTAGTCCCAATTTTCCTCAGTTTTCCCCACGTGTTTCCACTTGGTTCAACTTAGTCCCAATTTTTCCCAGTTTTCCCCACCTGTTTCCACTTGGTCCACCTTAGTCCCAATTTTTCCAAGTTTTCCCCACCCGTTTCCACTTGGTCCCACTTAGTCCCAATTTTCCCAGTTTTCCCCACCTGTTTCCACTTGGTCCCACTCAGTCCCAATTTTTCCCAGTTTTCCCCACCTGTTTCCACTTGGTCCCACTTAGTCGCAATTTTTCCCAATTTTCCCACCTGTTTCCACCTGGTCCCACTTGGGCCCAATTTTTCCCAGTTTTCCCCACCTGTTTCCACTTGGTCCCACTTAGTCCCAATTTTCCTCAGTTTTCCCCACGTGTTTCCACTTGGTCCCACTTGATCCCAATTTTCCCAGTTTTCCCCACCTGTTTCCACTTGGTCCCACTTAGTCCCAGTTTTTCCAATTTTTCCCACCTGTTTCCACCTGGTCCCACTTGGTCCCAATTTTTCCCACTTTTCCCCTCCTGTTTCCACTTCGCCCCACTTAGTCCCAATTTTTCCAAGTTTTCCCCACCTGTTTCCACTTGGTCCCACTTGGTCCCAATTTTCCCCAGCTTTCCCCACCTGTTTCCACTTGGTCCAACTTAGTCCCAATTTTTCCCAGTTTTCCCCACCTGTTTCCACTTGGTCCAACTGAGTCCCAATTTTTCCAAGTTTTCCCCACCCGTTTCCACTTGGTCCCACTTAGTCCCAATTTTCCCAGTTTTCCCCACCTGTTTCCACTTGGTCCCACTTAGTCCCAATTTTTCCCTGTTTTCCCCACTTGTTTCGACTTGGTCCCACTTAGTCCCAATTTTTCCCAGTTTTCCCACCTGTTTCCACCTGGTCCCAATTGGTCCCAATTTTTCCCAGTTTTCCCCACCTGTTTCCACTTGGTCCCACTTGTCCCAATTTTTCCTAGTTTCCCCCCCCCTGTTTCCACTTGGTCCCACTCAGTCCCAATTTTTCCCAGTTTTCCCCACCTGTTTCCACTTGGTCCTACTTAGTCCCAATTTTTCCCAGTTTTCCCACCTGTTTCCACCTGGTCCCACTTGGCCCCAATTTTCCCCAGTTTTCCCCACCTGTTTCCACCTGGTCCCACTTAGTCCCAATTTTTCCCAGTTTTCCCCACCTGTTTCCACTTGGTCCCACTCAGTCCCAATTTTTCCCAGTTTTCCCCACCTGTTTCCACTTGGTCCCACTTAGTCCCAATTTTTCCCAGTTTTCCCCACCTGTTTCCACTTGGTCCCACTTAGTCCCAATTTTCCTCAGTTTTCCCCAACTGTTTCCACTTGGTCCCACTTAGTCCCAATTTTCCCCAGTTTTCTCCACCTGTTTGCACTTGGTCCCACTTAGTCCCAATTTTTCCCAGGTTTCCCCACCTGTTTCGACTTGGTCCCACTTGGTCCCAATTTCTCCCAATTTTCCCCACCCGTTTCCACTTCGCCCCACTTAGTCCCAATTTTTCCCAGTTTTCCCCACCTGTTTCCACTTGGTCCCACTTGGTCCCAATTTTCCCCAGCTTTCCCCACCTGTTTCCACTTGGTCCAACTTAGTCCCAATTTTTCCCAGTTTTCCCCACCTGTTTCCACTTGGTCCAACTTAGTCCCAATTTTTCCCAGTTTTCCCACCTGTTTCCACCTGGTCCCACTTGGTCCCAATTTCCCCCAGTTTTCCCCACCTGTTTCCACTTGGTCCCACTTGGTCCCAATTTTTCCCAGTTTTCCCCACCTGTTTCCACTTGGTCCCACTCAGTCCCAATTTTTCCCAGTTTTCCCCACCTGTTTCCACTTGGTCCCACTTAGTCCCAATTTTTCCTTGTTTTCCCCACCTGTTTCGACTTGGTCCCACTTAGTCCCAAATTTTCCCAGTTTTCCCACCTGTTTCCACCTGGTCCCACTTGGGCCCAATTTTTCCCAGTTTTCCCCACCTGTTTCCACTTGGTCCCACTTGTCCCAATTTTTCCTAGTTCCCCCCCCCCCTGTTTCCACTTGGTCACACTCAGTCCCAATTTTCCCCACTTTTCCCCACCTGTTTCCACTTGGTCCCACTTGGTCCCAATTTTTCCCAGTACTCGCCACCTGTTTCCACTTGGTCCTACTTAGTCCCAATTTTTCCCAGTTTTCCCCACCTGTTTCCACTTCGTCCCACTTGGTCCCAATTTTTCCCAGTTTTCGCCACCTGTTTCCACTTGGTCCCACTTAGTCCCAATTTTTCCCAGTTTTCCCCACCTGTTTCCACTTGGTCCCACTTAGTCCCGATTTTTCCCAGTTTTCCCACCTGTTTCCACCTGGTCCCATTTGGTCCCAATTTTCCCCAGTTTTCCCCACCTGTTTCCACTTGGTCCCACTTGTCCCAATTTTTCCTAGTTTTCCCCCCCTGTTTGCACTTGGTCCAACTTAGTCCCAATTTCCCCCAGTTTTCCCCAACTATTTCCACTTGGTCCCACTTAGTCCCAATGTTTCCCAGTTTTCCCCACCTGTTTCCACTTGGTCCCACTTAGTCCCCGTTTTTCCCAGTTTTCCCCACCTGTTTCCACTTGGTCCCACTTAGTCCCAATTTTCCCCAGTTTTCCCCAACTGTTTCCACTTGGTCCCACTTAGTCCCAATTTTTCCCAGTTTTCTCCACCTGTTTGCACTTGGTCCCACTTAGTCCCAATTTTTCCCAGGTTTCCCCACCTGTTTCGACTTGGTCCCACTTGGTCCCAATTTCTCCCAATTTTCCCCACCCGTTTCCACTTGGTCCCACTTAGTCCCAATTTTCCCCAGTTTTCCCCACCTGTTTCCACTTGGTCCCACTTAGTCCCAATTTTCCCCATTTTCCCCCACCTGTTTCCACTTGGTCCCACTTGGTACCAATTTATCCCAGTTTTCCCCATCTGTTTCCACTTGGTCCCACTTAGTCCCGATTTTTCCCAGTTTTCCCACCTGTTTCCACCTGGTCCCACTTGGTCCCAATTTCCCCCAGTTTTCCCCACCTGTTTCCACTTGGTCCCACTTGGTCCCAATTTTTCCCAGTTTTCCCCACCTCTTTCGACTTGGTCCCACTTTGTCCAAATTTTTCCTAGTTTGCCCCACCTGTTTCCACTTGGTCCCACATAGTCCCGATTTCCCCCAAATTTCCCCACCTGTTTCCACTTGGTCCAAGTTAGTCCCAATTTTTGCCAGTTTTGACCACCTGTTTCCACTTGGTCCCACTTAGTCCCAATTTCCCCCAGTTTTCCCCACCTGTTTCCACTTGGTCCCACTTGGTCCCAATTTTTCCCAGTTTTCCCCACCTGCTTCCACTTGGTCCCACTTAGTCCCAATTTTTCCCAGTTTTCCCCACCTGTTTCCACTTGGTCCCACTTGGTCCCAATTTTTCCCAGTTTTCCCCACCTGTTTCCACTTGGTCCCACTTAGTCCCCGTTTTTCCCAGTTTTCCCCACCTGTTTCCACTTGGTCCCACTTAGTCCCAATTTCCCCCAGTTTTCCCCACCTGTTTCCACTTGGTCCCACTTAGTCCCAATTTTTCCCAGTTTTCTCCACCTGTTTGCACTTGGTCACACTTAGTCCCAATTTTTCCCAGGTTTCCCCACCTGTTTCGACTTGGTCCCACTTGGTCCCAATTTTTCCCAGTTTTCCCCACGTGTTTCCACTTGGTCCCACTTAGTCCCAATTTTTCCCAGTTTTCCCCACCTGTTTCCACTTGGTCCCACTTAGTCCCAATTTTTCCCAGGTTTCCCCACCTGTTTCCACTTGGTCCCACTTAGTCCCAATTTCTCCCAATTTTCCCCACCCGTTCTCACTTGGTCCCACTTAGTCCCAATTTTCCCCAGTTTTCCCCACCTGTTTCCACTTGGTCCCACTTAGTCCCAATTTTTCCCATTTTTCCCCACCTGTTTCCACTTGGTCCCACGTGGTCCCAATTTTCCCCAATTTTCCCCACCTGTTTCCACTTCGCCCCACTTAGTCCCAATTTTTCCCAGTTTTCCCCACCTGTTTCCACTTGGTCCAACTTAGTCCCACTTTTTCCCAGCTTTCCCCACCCGTTTCCACTTGGTCCCACTTAGTCCCAATTTTTCCCAGTTTTCCCCACCTGTTTCCACTTCGCCCCACTTAGTCCCAATTTTTCCCAGTTTTCCCCACCTGTTTCCACCTGGTCCAACTTAGTCCCAATTTTTCCAAGTTCTCCCCACCCGTTTCCACTTGGTCCCACTTAGTCCCAATTTTTCCCAGTTTTCCCCACCTGTTTCCACTTCGCCCCACTTAGTCCCAATTTTTCCCAGTTTTCCCCACCTGTTTCCACTTGGTCCCACTTGGTCCCAATTTTCCCCAGTTTTCCCCACCTGTTTGCACTTGGTCCCACTTAGTCCCAATTTTTCCCAGGTTTCCCCACCTGTTTTGACTTGGTCCCACTTGGTCCCAATTTCTCCCAATTTTCCCAACCCGTTTCCACTTGGTCCCACTTAGTCCCAATTTTCCCCAGCTTTCCCCACCTGTTTCCACTTGGTCCCACTTAGTCCCAATTTTCCCCATTTTCCCCCACCTGTTTCCACTTGGTCCCACTTGGTACCAATTTATCCCAGTTTTCCCCACCTGTTTCCACTTGGTCCCACTTGGTCCCAATTTCCCCCAGTTTTCCCCAACTATTTCCACTTGGTCCCACTTAGTCCCAATGTTTCCCAGTTTTCCCCACCTGTTTCCACTTGGTCCCACTTAGTCCCCGTTTTTCCCAGTTTTCCCCACCTGTTTCCACTTGGTCCCACTTAGTCCCAATTTTCCCCAGTTTTCCCCAACTGTTTCCACTTGGTCCCACTTAGTCCCAATTTTTCCCAGTTTTCTCCACCTGTTTGCACTTGGTCCCACTTAGTCCCAATTTTTCCCAGGTTTCCCCACCTGTTTCGACTTGGTCCCACTTGGTCCCAATGTCTCCCAATTTTCCCCACCCGTTTCCACTTGGTCCCACTTAGTCCCAATTTTCTCCAGTTTTCCCCACCTGTTTCCACTTGGTCCCACTTAGTCCCAATTTTCCCCATTTTCCCCCACCTGTTTCCACTTGGTCCCACTTGGTACCAATTTATCCCAGTTTTCCCCACCTGTTTCCACTTGGTCCCACTTAGTCCCGATTTTTCCCAGTTTTCCCACCTGTTTCCACCTGGTCCCACTCGGTCCCAATTTTCCCCAGTTTTCCCCACCTGTTTCCACTTGGTCCCACTTGGTCCCAATTTTTCCCAGTTTTCCCCACCTCTTTCGACTTGGTCCCACTTTGTCCAAATTTTTCCTAGTTTGCCCCACCTGTTTCCACTTGGTCCCACATAGTCCCGATTTCCCCCAAATTTCCCCACCTGTTTCCACTTGGTCCAAGTTAGTCCCAATTTTTGCCAGTTTTGACCACCTGTTTCCACTTGGTCCCACTTAGTCCCAATTTTTCCCAGTTTTCCCCACCTGTTTCCACTTGGTCCCACTTGGTCCCAATTTTTCCCAGTTTTCCCCACCTGTTTCCACTTGGTCCCACTTAGTCCCCGTTTTTCCCAGTTTTCCCCACCTGTTTCCACTTGGTCCCACTTAGTCCCAATTTCCCCCAGTTTTCCCCACCTGTTTCCACTTGGTCCCACTTAGTCCCAATTTTTCCCAGTTTTCTCCACCTGTTTGCACTTGGTCACACTTAGTCCCAATTTTTCCCAGGTTTCCCCACCTGTTTCGACTTGGTCCCACTTGGTCCCAATTTTTCCCAGTTTTCCCCACGTGTTTCCACTTGGTCCCACTTAGTCCCAATTTTTCCCAGTTTTCCCCACCTGTTTCCACTTGGTCCCACTTAGTCCCAATTTTTCCCAGGTTTCCCCACCTGTTTCCACTTGGTCCCACTTAGTCCCAATTTCTCCCAATTTTCCCCACCCGTTTCCACTTGGTCCCACTTAGTCCCAATTTTCCCCAGTTTTCCCCACCTGTTTCCACTTGGTCCCACTTAGTCCCAATTTTTCCCATTTTTCCCCACGTGTTTCCACTTGGTCCCACTTAGTCCCAATTTTCCCCAATTTTCCCCACCTGTTTCCACTTCGCCCCACTTAGTCCCAATTTTTCCCAGTTTTCCCCACCTGTTTCCACTTGGTCCAACTTAGTCCCACTTTTTCCCAGCTTTCCCCACCCGTTTCCACTTGGTCCCACTTAGTCCCAATTTTTCCCAGTTTTCCCCACCTGTTTCCACTTCGCCCCACTTAGTCCCAATTTTTCCCAGTTTTCCCCACCTGTTTCCACCTGGTCCAACTTAGTCCCAATTTTTCCAAGTTCTCCCCACCCGTTTCCACTTGGTCCCACTTAGTCCCAATTTTTCCCAGTTTTCCCCACCTGTTTCCACTTCGCCCCACTTAGTCCCAATTTTTCCCAGTTCTCCCCACCTGTTTCCACTTGGTCCCACTTGGTCCCAATTTTCCCCAGTTTTCCCCACCTGTTTCCACTTGGTCCAACTTAGTCCCAATTTTCCCCAGCTTTCCCCACCTGTTTCCACTTGGTCCAACTTAGTCCCAATTTTTCCCAGTTTTCCCCACCTGTTTCCACTTGGTCCAACTTCGTCCCAATTTTTCCCAGTTTTCCCCACATGTTTCCACTTGGTCCCACTTAGTCCCAATTTTTCCCAGTTTTCCCACCTGTTTCCACCTGGTCCCACTTGTCGCAATTTTTCCTAGTTTCCCCCCCCTGTTTCCACTTGGTCCCACTCAGTCACAGTTTTTCCCAGTTTTCCCCACCTGTTTCCACTTGGTCCCACTTAGTCCCAATTTTCCCCAGTTTTCCCACCTGTTTCCACCTGGTCCCACTCGGTCCCAATTTTTCCCACTTTTCCGCACCTGTTTCCACTTGGTCCCACTCAGTCCCAATTTTTCCCAGTTTTCCCCACCTGTTTCCACTTGGTCCCACTTGGTCCCAATTTTCCCCAGCTTTCCCCACCTGTTTCCACTTGGTCTAACTTAGTCCCAATTTTTCCCAGTTTTCCCCACGTGTTTTCACTTGGTCCAACTTAGTCCCAATTTTTCCCAGTTTTCCCCACCTGTTTCCACTTGGTCCAACTTAGTCCCACTTTTTCCCAGCTTTCCCCACGCGTTTCCACTTGGTCCCACTTAGTCCCAATTTTTCCCAGTTTTCCCCACCTGTTTCCACCTGGTCCAACTTAGTCCCAATTTTTGGAAGTTTTCCCCACCCGTTTCCACTTGGTCCCACTTAGTCCCAATTTTTCCCAGTTTTCCCCACCTGTTTCCACTTGGTCCCACTTAGTCCCAATTTTTCCCAGTTTTCCCCACCTGTTTCCACTTGGTCCCACTTAGTCCCAATTTTTCCCAGTTTTCCCCACCTGTTTCCACTTGGTCCCACTTAGTCCCAATTTTTCCCGGGTTTCCCCACCTGTTTCCACCTGGTCCCACTTGGTCCCAATTTTTCCCAATTTTCCCCACCTGTTTACACTTGGCCGCACTTGGTCCCAATTTTCCCCAGCTTTCCCCACCTGTTTCCACTTGGTCCCACTTAGTCCCAATTTTTCCCACGTTTCCCCACCTGTTTCCACTTGGTCCCACTTGGTCCCAATTTTTCCCAGTTTTCCCCACCTGTTTCCACTTGGTCCCACTTAGTCCCAATTTTTCCCAGCTTTCCCCACCTGTTTCCACTTGGTCCCACTTAGTTCCAATTTCTCCCAATTTTCCCCACCCGTTTCCACTTGGTCCCACTTAGTCCCAATTTTTCCCAGGTTTCCCCACCTGTTTCCACTTGGTCCCACTTGGGCCCAATTTTTCCCAGTTTTCCCCACTTGTTTTCACTTGGTCCCACTTAGTCCCAATTTTTCCCAGTTTTCCCCACCTGTTTCCACTTGGTCCCACTTAGTCCCAATTTTCCCCAGTTTTCCCCACCTGTTTCCACTTGGTCCCACTTGGTCCCAATTGTCCCCACTTTTCCCCACCTGTTTCCACTTGGTCCCACTTAGTCCCAATTTTTTGCAGCTTTCCCCACCTGTTTCCATTTGGTCCCACTTCGTCCCAATTTCCCCAAGTTTTCCCCGCCTGTTTCCACTTGGTCCAACTTAGTCCCAATTTTTCCAAGTTTTCCCCACCTGTTTCCACTTGGTCCCACTTAGTCCCATTTTTTCCCAGTTTTCCCCACCTGTTTCCACTTGGTCCCACTTAGTCCCAATTTTCCTCAGTTTTCCCCACCTGTTTCCACTTGGTCCCACTTAGTCCCAATTTTCCCCAGTTTTCCCCACCTGTTTCCACTTGGTCCCACTTAGTCCCAATTTTTCCCAGTTTTCCCCACCTGTTTCCACTTGGTCCCACTTAGTCCCAATTTTTCCCAGCTTTCCCCACCTGTTTCCACGTGGTCCCACTTAGTCCTAATTTTCCCCAATTTTCCCCACCTGTTTCCACTTGGTCCCACTTAGTCCCAATTTTCCCAAGTTTTCCCCACCTGTTTCCACTTGGTCCCACTCAGTCCCAATTTTTCCCAGTTTTCCCCACCTGTTTCCACTTGGTCCGACTCATTCCCAATTTTTCCCAGTTTTCCCCACCTGTTTCCACTTGGTCCCACTTAGTCCCAATTTTTCCCAATTTTCCCCACCTGTTTCCACTTGGTCCCACTTAGTCCCAATTTTCCCCAGTTTTCCCCACCTGTTTCCACTTGGTCCCACTTAGTCCCAATTTTTCCCAGTTTTCCCCACCTGTTTCGACTTGGTCCAAGGTAGTCCCAATTTTTCCCAGTTTTCCCCACCTGTTTCCACTTGGTCCCACTTAGTCCCAATTTTTCCCAGTTTTCCCCACCTGTTTCCACTGGGTCCCACTTAGTCCCAATTTTTCCCAGCTTTCCCACCTGTTTCCACTTGGTGCCACTTAGTCCCAATTTTTCCCAGTTTTCCCACCTGTTTCCACCTGGTCCCACTTGGTCCCAATTTTTCCCAGTTTTCCCCACCTGTTCCCACTTGGTCCCACTTAGTCCCAATTTCTCCTAGTTTCCCCCCCCCTGTTTCCACTTGGTCCAACTTAGTCCCAATTTTCCCTAGTTTTCCCCACCTATTTCCACTTGGTCCCACTTAGTCCCAATTTTTCCCAGTTTTCCCCACCTGTTTCCACTTGGTCCAACTTAGTCCCAATTTTCCAAGTTTTCCCCACCTGTCTCCACTTGGTCCAACTTAGTCCCAATTTTTCCAAGTTTTCCCCACCCGTTTCCACTTGGTCCCACTTAGTCCCAATTTTTCCCAGTTTTCCCCACCTGTTCCCACTTGGTCCCACTTAGTCCCAATTTTCCTCAGTTTTCCCCACATGTTTCCACTTGGTCCCACTTAGTCCCAATTTTTCCCAGCTTTCCCCACCTGTTTCCACGTGGTCCCACTTAGTCCCAATTTTCCCCAATTTTCCCCACCTGTTTCCACTTGGTCCCACTTAGTCCCAATTCTCCCCAGTTTTCCCCACCTGTTTCCACTTGGTCCCACTCAGTCCCAATTTTTCCCAGTTTTCCCCACCTGTTTCCACTTGGTCCCACTCATTCCCAATTTTTCCCCGTTTTTCCCCACCTGTTTCCACTTGGTCCCACTTAGTCCCAATTTGCTCCAGCTTTCCCCACCTGTTTCCACTTGGTCCCACTTAGTCCCAATTTTTCCTAGTTTTCCCCACCTGTTTCCACTTGGTCCCACTCAGCCCCAATTTTTCCCAGTTTTCCCCACCTGTTTCCACTTGGTCCCACTTAGTCCCAATTTTTCCCAGTTTTCCCACCTGTTTCCACCTGGTCCCACTTGGTCCCAATTTTTCCCAGTTTTCCCACCTGTTTCCACTTGGTCCCACTTGTCCCAATTTTTCCTAGTTTCCCCCCCCCCTGTTTCCACTTGGTCCAACTTAGTCCCAATTTTCCCCAAGTTTTCCCCACCTATTTCCACTTGGTCCCACTTAGTCCCAATTTTTCCCAGTTTTCCCCACCTGTTTCGACTTGGTCCCACTTTGTCCCAATTTTTCCTAGTTTGCCCCACCTGTTTCCACTTGGTCCCACATAGTCCCTATTTCCCCCAATTTTCCCCACCTGTTTCCACTTGGTCCAAGTTAGTCCCAATGTTTCCCAGTTTTCCCCACCTGTTTCCACTTGGTCCCACTTAGTCCCCGTTTTCCCCAGTTTTCCCCACCTGTTTTGACTTGGTCCCACTTAGTCCCAATTTTCCCCAGTTTTCCCCACCTATTTCCGATTGGTCCCACTTAGTCCCAATTTTTCCCAGTTTTCCCCACCTGTTTGCAGTTGGTCCCACGTAGTCCCAATTTTTCCCAGGTTTCCCCACCCGTTTCCACTTGGTCCCACTTAGTCCCAATTTTTCCCAGGTTTCCCCACCCGTTTCCACTTGGTCCCACTTAGTCCCAATTTTTCCCAGGTTTCCCCACCTGTTTCCACTTGGTCCCACTTGGTCCCAATTTTTCCCAGTTTTCCCCACCTGTTTCCACTTGGTCCCACCTAGTCCCAATTTTTCCCAGGTTTCCCCACCTGTTTCCACTTGGTCCCACTTAGTCGCAATTTCTCCCAATTTTCCCCACCTGTTTCCACTTGGTCCCACTTTGTGCCAATTTTTCCCAGTTTTCCCCACCTGTTTCCACTTGGTCCCAATTTTCCCGAGCTTTCCCCACCTGTTTCCACTTGGTCCAACTTAGTCCCAATTTTCCCCAGTTTTCCCCACCTGTTTCCACTTGGTCCCACTTGGTCCCAATTTTCCCCAGCTTTCCCCACCTGTTTCCACTTCGCCCCACTTAGTCCCAACTTTTCCCAGTTTTCCCCACTTGGTCCCACTTCGTCCCAATTTTCCCCAGCTTTCCCCACCTGTTTCCACTTGGTCCAACTTAGTCCCAATTTTTCCTAGCTTTCCCCACCTGTTTCCACTTGGTCCAACTTAGTCCCAATTTTCCCCAGTTTTCCCCACCTGTTTCCACTTGGTCCAACTTAGTCCCAATTTTCCTCAGTTTTCCCCACCTGTTTCCACTTGGTCCCACTTAGTCCCAATTTTTCCCAGTCTTCCCCATCTGTTTCCACTTGGTCCCACTTAGTCCCCGTTTTTGCCAGTTTTCCCCACCTATTTCCACTTGGTCCCACTTAGTCCCAATTTTTCCCAGTTTTCCCCACCTGTTTCGACTTGGTCCCACTTTGTCCCAATTTTTCCTAGTTTGCCCCACTTGTTTCCACTTGGTCCCACATAGTCCCGATTTCCCCCAATTTTCCCCACCTGTTTCCACTTGGTCCCACTTAGTCCCCGTTTTTCCCAGTTTTCCCCACCTGTTTCCACTTGGTCCCACTTAGTCCCAATTTTCCCTAGTTTTCCCCACCCGTTTCCACTTGGTCCCACTTAGTCCCAGTTTTTCCCAGTTTTCCCCACCTGTTTCCACTTGGTGCCACTTAGTCCCAATTTTTCCCAGTTTTCCCCACCTGTCTCCACTTGGTCCCACTTAGTCCCCGTTTTTCCCAGTTTTCCCCACCTGTTTCCACTTGGTCCCACTTAGTCCCAATTTTCCCCAGTTTTCCCCACCCGTTTCCACTTGGTCCCACTTAGTCCCAATTTTCCTCAGTTTTCCCCACGTGTTTCCACTTGGTCCCACTTGGTCCCAATTTTCCCAGTTTTCCCCACCTGTTTCCACTTGGTCCCACTTAGTCCCAATTTTTCCCAGTTTCCCCACTTGTTTCCACTTGGTCCCACTTGTCCCAATTTTTTCCTAGTTTTCCCCCCCTGTTTCTACTTGGTCCAACTTAGTCACAATTTTTCCCAGGTATCCCCACCTGTGTCCACTTGGTGCCACTTGGCCCCAAATTTTTCCCACTTTTCCCCACCCGTTTCCACTTCGCCCCACTTAGTCCCAATTTTTCCCAGTTTTCCCCACCTGTTTCCACTTGGTCCCACTTAGTCCCAATTTTTCCCAGTTTTCCCCACCTGTTTCCACTTGGTCCCACTTAGTCCCAATGTTTCCCCCTTTTCCCCACCTGTTTCCACTTGGTCCCACTTACTCCCAATTTTCCCTAGTTTTCCCCACCCGTTTCCACTTGGTCCCACTTAGTCCCAAGTTTTCCCAGTTTCGACCACCTGTTTCGACTTGGTCCCACTTAGTCCCAATTTTTCCCAGTTTTCCCCCACCTGTTTCCAATTGGTGCCACTTAGTCCCAATTTTTCCCAGTTTTCCCCACCTGTTTCCACTTGGTCCCACTTAGTCCCCGTTTTTCCCAGTTTTCCCCACCTGTTTCC